>JALBZB010000622.1:0-21986 GCA_038050625.1 Pythium sp. MPC-2022a | reverse complement strand
TTCCGATACACACAGGACACGCGCCGCAAAGAGACGAAGGCGAAGAAGTACCGAGGCTACGTACAGGAACGCAAGCAGGAGGTGATTGACAGCAAGCGCGTCATCGAATGGCAGGCGGAGCTGAGCGCCTACAACAGGAAGACGACCGACTTCGAGCGCTTCAAAGTCTATGTGGAGAAAAAGAACGAGATGAACAGGCGTCTGAGCCCTGTGTACAACGAGTACATCTTCCGGAAGCTGAAGCTCGGCGGCTACATGCGTCGCCAGATAACGGAAGCTCGTCTCCTGAAGCGGTTCAAGAAGCTGTTCGGAAGCGGAACAGAAACGATAGTCGCGATAGAGGATTGGGACCAGAGGCAGCACCACAGGTTCAAGAAGCCCGTCAAGGGCAAGGGGTTCAGGACGATGTTTCGAAAGGCGAGCTACGACGTGTACCTGGGCGATGAGTTCCGCACCAGCTGCAGGTGCAGTGCGTGCGAACTGGGCGAGTGTACGACGTTCCGGGTCTGCGAGGACCCTCAACCGAACAGGAGCGGCAGCATCTTGTGTCACGGGCTGGCCAGGTGTAAGTCCTGCTCCAGGCTGTGGAACCGAGATATGAACGCCGCGTCGAACATCTGGAAGGTGGCGACGAGCGCGATCCGAGGTGAGGGTCGCGGGGCGTACCTTCGAAGGGCCAGAGGTTCGATCAATGGTGCTGGGTCGGCAGGGAACGAACGTCCCAGATGTCTTTCGACGCTTCGACGCAACCACGATTTGACAAGCAGTTAAATGTTTGTTATAAAACATTGCACTTTGATACGGCAGGTTTTTGGTCATGAAGGGAAATTGCACATAGCAACTCATTCACAGAGTGAAAGCAGACAGCACGAGCTGCGCGTGATAAGTGGCTGCGTATTTATAAGTCACTTGCCGATTTCCTCCATTACGAGCAAGCGCATCACATCAGAGCCCACACAGACGAGAAGCAGCATGGTGCACTTCGGGCTCCATCAGCCGCTGGACGACGAGGAGCTCCGGATGTCGCTGGACGACGACATGCGCGCGCTCGAAGCGCTGGACACCGAGGACCGGGACGTGGACATGGACATGGACGCTGTCGAGGCCCTGGACGGATTGGATGACCAGCAACAGCAGCAACAGCTGAAGCAAGAGCAAGCGCAGCACGGTGGTGATGATGGCGATGTGTTCCGGCCGAGCGCGATGCTCGACCGCCGCATGGAGGAGGAGTGGGTCGGCGGCGCGTTCTACTCGACGTGCTTCCAGGCGTCCGAGCTGGTGGAGAAGGACCTCGACGGCGGCTTCGTCGACATCGAGCATATGCTGCTGAGCGAGTCGGAGGAGTTCCTGACCGCCCACTTCGCGAACACCAGCGACGACCAGCTCCACGCGCAGCTGCTCGCTGGAGCGAACAGCGGTGACCAGAGCGACAGCCAGCAGCGCCAGCGCATGATCCGAGCCGAGATCACTGCGCGTCACTTCCTACACGCGAAGCGCAACGCCAATGGCGACAATGACAGCGACGCTGCGCAGCTGCAACAGCAGCGGCTGGTGCTGCTCAAGCAGGCGATCGCGTCGTCGTCGCTGTCATCGTCGTCGATTTTCAACATGCCGCCAAAGTACTTTGAAGGCGGTGTGCAGAGCTCCCCGCAGAAGCGTCGTGCATATCGGCGCACGTTCGGCGAGCGCACGCAGCCATTTACGTTTGGAAGTAGCAGCAGCAACACGTACAGTTTCAAACAAGAGAACCAGCAGTCAGCGCGAACGACCAGCGACTGCTTTTACCAGATTAACAACAACAGCAGCAGCGGATTGTCACTCAATGACGAGAACTGTCCACCGCACCCAAGCACAACGCCATCGAGTGAGGTGCACATTAAGGAGGAAATTGTGGACGCCAGCGCACGCCAAGGTGTCCTCCGTGCTGCTGTTGTTCATGCGAGCGAGTCGGAAGCCGAGTCGATGGACGAGAGCCATGGAGATGAGGAAGAACATAAGGCAGCTGCAGAAAAAGAGAATCGTGCGCAGACGCCAGTGACGCTCGCTCCGTTCACGGGCTTCCGAAGTATCAGTGACGACCACCACCACTACAACAATGACGAGGACGAACACGAAGTCACGAAGACGACGCTGCGGACGCCACTGCGCCGTAGCCTCTCGTCGCCAGCACAGTCAATCGCAGCCGAGCAGCACTTCACGCCACTGCAGCACCAACATCTCTCCGGCGGCTACGCGAGTCGGTCCATGTCGCCTGCCGACGCGTTCGAGAAGGTCGCGGTGGTGCTGCAGGTCGCCAAGGACTCACCAGGGAGAGTCGACAAGTTTGAGTGGCGCGTCGGCGGTTCAGCACAGACGCAGAATCAGCAGCAGCAACAACATGGAAACAATGGAAGCAACAAGAAGCGACCAAACTTGTCGGCGCAGCTCGGGAAGGCGGATGCGATCCTCTCATCGACCAGCGGTGACTCGCGTTCCTGTGCTTCCCCATCAGGTCAGGATGAGAGCAGAACCAGCGCCACTGCGACGCTCCCGCCTCGGTACTTCCGCGGCGTGACGAGCTCCCCGCAGAAGCGGAGAGCGCACTCGACCACGTTCGGCTCGTTCGCGCGCTCGTTCTCGTTCACGGGCTCGTCTGGTCCACCCAGCGACTTGTGAAGAAGCGCTCAGTGCCAGTGAGCGGGTATATGGGAGGGAGAGCGTGCGTTGGCCAGCAGCAACAAGAGTGGTGTGTGCGTTTTTGATGAACTCGGTTCAGAGTTCAGTAGTTGATTGGTTAGCATTAGGGAGATTTTAGGCTGGAAGCTGCGAGATGGGTGCTGTATATTTACGAGAAGGAGAAGAAAGATAGTCAAGAAACATTGCGAAACTCACCCGAAGAACACCGCAAACAACAGAAACAAAAGCAGCTTTGCAGCAAACTCTCTTTCTCTCTCTCTTTCTCTCTCTCTCAATCTCTCATGCTATCTCACCCCCACCACATCTGAGAGCTTGGGCATGACGCCACTCACTGACAAAACCGAAGCACTACCCTTCAACCAATCCCCGACTTTGCGATCACAATTTCTTCATTCATATTCACTCTTCTCCCCACTTGTGCTATCTTTTCATACGCTTCTTCTTCTTCTTCGTCTTCTCTCTCTCATTTAAATTACTAACTATCCCCATTTGCAACACGCTCTCCTTCCTACTCATACACTATTGCCACTACCCTCCTCGTCTCTCTTCGTCTTCTTGCGCTCGCATTGCGTACTTCCTCCTCATTCACACCAACAAAATCATCACCACCACCATCAACAGCCGACCATTCTTGGTCGAATCAAACCGGTCGGTCGATCACACCCCATCGCCAGTCACCAATCACTTGACACCAAATACAAAATCGTCAATTTCTCAATCAGCTGCAGGCTCCCTGGGGGGTCGGAATCGTCAGCGCCGCGAGACACCCGAGGTCGAGGCGCAGGCTCTGCGGCGGAGCGACATCGGCGCCACCGAGAGTGCCAAGAGCCCCGCTGCTGCTTTGGCTCTGACTGTTGGAGCTGTCGATCGCCATGCCCCACGAGTTCGCTGCTGCTGCCACGGGGGACGCCGGCGGACTTACGTACGGGATCTCGATTGGCGGCTGCGTCGTGAATTGCACTCTCTTGAGCACGCCCTGCGCCTCTTCGTCCGCGTCGTCGAGAAGACTGTCGAGCACCATCATGTGGCTCGACGCATCGCCCATCGAGTTGTCAGACGAGCCCTGCGAGTTCCCCGACTGGCCGCGCGAGCGCTTCCGCGCCGGTTCGTCGTGGCGGAACGCAGCAAGCGAGAGCGTGAGGTCTTCCGTGCTGCTCCGTCGCTGATGGCCGGGGTTCTGCAGCTGCTGCTGGTCCTCATCGTGTGGGTTGCTGCTGCCCGACGGGTATGCCATCGGGTCGTCGTTCTGCATGTTGGGCGAGAGCTCGATGCGATACGAGATCGCGCGGTTCAGTAGCGTGTTGTGATTGAGTGCGAGCTCGTCCGCGTCCAGGCCGACCTGCGTCTTCACGATCTCCGCGATCTGCTCCCGCGAGTCAAACGACTTGAATGTGTACGACCGAGACGACGCGCCAAACCTGATTGAAAAATACCATACAACCACAGTCAGAACACAAGAGATCCCAGATATGCTTATAATCGAACTGCTGGAGCTCAGATATACGTACTTGAGTTGGGAGCCGTGGACGAGCAGGGTTGGCTGCAGCGCCTTGAGCCGCAGGCCGTCGACAAATGTGCCATGCGCCGAGCCTAAGTCCACTAAATACACACTCACGCCGTCTTCGTGGTGCAGGATCGCTGCGTGCACTCTGCAATTCGCAAGAAGCATAGGGAAACAAACAAGCGCAGTGAGTACACAACGAGCTTCCGGTCACAGCCACAAAGATAAGCGAATGGAGCTCTTAGAACGCACCTGGAAATCGAGCAGTGGCTCAGCACGATGTCGACCACGCCGGTGTTGCGGCCTATTAAATACATGCTCTTCTGGTATACCGTGTGCTACAATAATCAATCAACCAATGACACAACAATAAGTACAACGACATTCATCACACAATCGACACCATAACGCCATCCACAACGACCTACCGTGGTGAGGAACTCGTGGCTCTTGTAGACGTCCAGGAGTGTGATCGCGCGTGGCTTGGCGTGCGTCTCGAGGTTGAGGCACCAGGACGGACGTTCATGGAACGGGTACTTGAGCGGTGCGATCAAGTCCAGGAACTTTGGACGGGACGCGCTGCTGCGCGCGCTGCAGCTGCCGAGGTTGAGCTTCGGGAGCTGTAGGCACTGGTCCAGGATCGTGGACGCCGACTCGTTCGATAGAGACGAGGAGGAGGTCGAGGAGGACGATGGGGGCTGTGGTGGCATGGCCATGGAGAACGAGAGCGTGAGCGGCGGCGGCTCGCGCAGCGGCATGTCGACGCCGATGTGGAGCGTCGTAATTGCTGCTGCGGAGTTGTTCAGCTTGCGCTTGTGGTGTTGCTGGATGGGGGGCGATTGATGTTGTTTGCTGGGGCTCGGGCTCTTGTTGTTGTTGCTTTTGTTGTTCTCGCGCTTGCGCTTCTTGTTTGCGGATGAAACCGTTGAAACCGACGAAACGGCAGTCAATGCGGACGGCGGGGAGGCGCGCAGGAACCCGGGTGCGGATGCGGACGGGATGATGATTGCGGCGCTGGCGGTCGAGTGTGGGGATCGGAGCTGGACTTGCGACGCCAGCTCGACTGATTGATTGATTGAACGACTGACTGACCTAGCGGGAAGGGTGGACGAACGAACGCGGACGGACGGACGGGGATGTAGCTCGGTTGGCTCGGTGTTCTACTGCGGACGCCGCGAATGGGGGAATGAGTGAGTGACTCACCTGTCTATCAGTCTGTCAGACGACGACCACTTGCTTGCTTGTTTGCTTGCACTCAGACACGCTTGTTTGATACTGAGGCGAGCGACCGCACGCACCACTGACAGCTGCAAACAAACACAAACTCACAAACACACGGGCCGTCGGTCGGGGCGTCGCGCGTCGTGTGGACGTGATGTGATGTATATGCGCAGGCTGTCGTCCGTTGTGGTTTTGGTTGTTGTTGTTGTTGCTGGGCTGGCTGTGGTGTGGTCGTCGCGATCTCTTTCTTCCGCAACGTATGTATGGACGGACACTGTATGGAACAACAAAGTGGGCGGGCTGGCCGGATACGAGGATGCGGACGGACCGTCGGTGCACCGACTAATCTTGAGTGGCGCCTCCTGTCCTCCCTGTCTCTCTCTCTCACTCTTCGCGATCGGGCAGCGAACGATCGCGGCTCGGACGGCAGGTGCGGATCTCTCGCTCGCTCGCTCGCTTGCTGGGAGTTGTGCGGACGGCTTGGTTGCTTGCGCTTGTTCTCGCGTGCCTGCAGACGCAGACTGTATGTGGGGATGTATGTATCTGTGGTGTGGTTGTTGTATGAACCGAACGGGGGACGGACGGAAGGGAGGGGGGAACACAGAGAAAGGATCACACACAAAGCCTAACAACAAACACGTTGCCGTACAGTCACCCCAGAGCCTCACTTGCTTGTTGCTTTTTTGCGTGGGGTTGTTTGTGTGGTTGTTTGTTGTGGGCAGTGGCTGTCTGTTTGTTTGTTGGGAACAAACAGACAAGACACCCCTTGCTTGCTTCTTCGCTTTCGGTCCGCCACCGTCAAAACAAGCGCGATTGCTTGCTGCAATGGTTCGGTGACGCGGCGAGTGTCTCACTTGCCACATGGTCTTGCGGGCTCCACAACTGGAACCATAGTGTCGCAGCTCGCAACGCAAACGGTGGCGCTAGCCTGCATTTTTGACCGGAGTGGGGGAATTGTGGAAAACGTGTTGTTGGATTGTGGTGAGAGGCCTGTTTCTGTCCGGTCGTCGGCTTGCGCTTTTGTTAGCGCTCTCTCGGAAGAGAGAAAGGGTAAAGAAGGCTGTTTTATAGGTTAAAGTATGCCGAAGAGAAGGATCCAAATTTTATTAGATTGTTCAATACAGATGTCAAGTAAAGCATATATATTGAGATCGCAGGTTGATAAAACGAAAATTTTAGCTCACGTGTGCCGAAACATCTATTTTGAATATTCCGCATGTTGAATCAGCAAGATAGCATTTCCTTCGCGCCAAAGATCCATGCTGGCTTTGCATTGTGCGTCATAGTGATGGCACTGTTGCACGCCAGCACGACCTTGCTCCCCTTTTCGATTCTTTACTCCACCTCCATCACATTGTGACCAAAGCGTCAAGATCGGTCTCCAATGCGATTACCAATACATCTCGATTACCTCTGCTTGTCACTACGACTGTAGTCCGCGTGTTGGTCGTCCTCTAGCCAGACTGGTCTTCCTTGCAAGTTCAGAACGGGGTATTCCTCGAACGTATTCAGAATCCAGCGTCTCAATAGTTTTACCACAAACATATTGGCGCCTCGTTCAGCAATGTTGCTGTGTCGTCGAGGCATATCTGGTATCAACATGATCGAGCTAAGTACAGTCCAACAACCGACCAGTTCGGATGCATGTTTGCTTCCTGATCCCGGTACGTACGAAGCGCAGTCGAGAGACTTCCTGCTTGGGAAGCAACTGAGAGAAGGCAGCGACCACCTCTTTAAAATCTGGTCTCGACAGTGTATCTGCACTCACTTCTCATGATTCAACTTCAGCCTATACAAACAGAGCGGCAAACACATTCTCACGGTTTCGCTTCGCCTGGTCTTGCGTTTTCGTTTGCACTTGTTTGACCTGGTCGTCCCGAATATTTCCAAGAGTCCTGTTCCTTGTTGGTCACTTTGTTAGGGACATTTGTACTCGAAAGGGACTGCTGCTCATTTCGTCAGGGACCTCTGTTTCGGTTCGGGACAACTGCACGAGCGCAGTCCGAAAGGATTTTTGAGCGTCCGAATAGCTTCACACCATGGAAGAGTGAGTGAGTTGCGGCGCGAACACGCACAAGAGTGTGCGCGTGTCCGTGCACTTACTATATCTATACGCAACGTCTGATAGCACTTGTGTGTGTCTAACTATTGCAACGATGCTCCCTGTATGCAGATCGTTTGGCGACCGCGCGCGCCGCGACGAGCAGGTGAAGGAGCGCATCAGCCAGAAGCTCGTGGAGAGCGGCGAGAAAGAGCGACTGAAGGAGCGGCTGCGCCAGAAGCTCATCGAGTGCGGCTGGCGCGACGAGATGAAGAAGCACTGCAAAGGTATTACGCACTGTTCTCTTTGCTTGCTCGTGGAGGTCTATAAGACTCACACATACACACTTGTCGTTGCTGCTGGTGCAGAGGTGATCCGGAACAAGGGCATCGACCAAGTGACGGTGGAAGACCTGGTGGAGGAAATCACGCCCAGAGGCAAAGGTAAGAACAGCAGCAGAGTGATGACGTCTGGCTTGGTTGTGATGGATGGCGACTGTGCTGACGCGTTTGTTTGCTTGTATTGTTATGTGGCGACAGAATCCGTCCCGGAGTCGGTCAAGGCCGACATGCTCGAGAAGATCAAGGCGTTCATCGACAAGTCCGCATAGACGGCGGCGAAGAGCTATCCAAACAACAATGGTCACTCAAGGGCAACTCTGTGATCTCTCTTTCCTTTTCTATTTGTTCACACTTCTAATTGCAAGAAAATCTTAAAAAGCCTCAACTAATTCCCTACTCTACTCTCTATTCCGCTCGTGGTACACAGCCAGTTGACCTGCGCCTCTCTTCTCTTCTCTGCCTGCCAAAGCCACCCGCGACCTCTCTTCTCTCTCTCTCTCTCTGCCTGCTGGGTCTGCAGCTCCTCCGCTCATAAATAAAATCCGACCCTCACGCTCTCTCTTGCTTTTGCTTGCAGTAGCTGCATGCCCACCAGAGTCATCACCTTCACTACTTGCCACTTAGTGCTTCAAGTCGGCCTGGATCTCGCGCAGGATCACGCCAATGTACGGCTGGTCCACGTGGCGCATCGTGAGCTTCTGCGGCAGCGACACGTACCCGGCGAGCTTGAGCAGGCGGATGATGCTCGGCGTCTCCTTGAGCACCTTCGTGTACCGGATGTCGTCGTGGTTGAGCGTGCGGAACTTGGAGCGCACGCCCTCGCGGTGCAGCGAGCGCAACACCTTGAAGATCGAACTCAGCTTGCGCTCGCGCTCGTGGCCCGACGGACACTCGACCAAGAACGACGACAGGCAACTGCGTACTTCGCGCAGTGTCTGCTCAATGTGATACGAGTTCTGCGCGCGGTTCGGCACGTTGTCGCTCCACGCGGGCTTCTCGTATTGCTCGTCCGACGTCGGCGCGCCGCCGAGCTGGTTCGACCCGAACGGCACCGAGTTGCTGCGCGGACGACTCAGCCCTTCCATCAGCTTGCGTAGCTCCTCGCTCTCGTCATGGCGCTCACCCACCGTATATCGTCGATCCGCAGGCTTGCGCTTCATCTCGGGCGACTCGGGTGGCTCCAGTTCGCTTTTCGAGAAAAACGGCGGCTCAACGAACTCTGCGGGACGAAGGCGCAGCTTTGGCTCGTCGAGCGTCCCCATCGTGACAAACTGGTCGTCGTCGTCGTCTTGCTCGTCGGAGGAATCGTCGTCGTCGTCAACATCGTCGACGTCGATGCCAGCAAGAAGATTTTGAGCCGAGCCCATGAGGAGCTGGTACCGCGCAGACTCCAAGCTCGTGTCGGCGTTCACGTGGCTGCCGACAAGCACGCCGTTCGAAGACGTGAAGCTGTGACCCTGCGGACCGGAAGCCGATGACGACGCAGTGTTGTCCATCAGATCGGCGTGCTTTGCCTTCTCGTGGCTGTCGCTGTCGGAAGAACCTGTTTGTGAAGGGCTCCCACTCTTTCTGCGCGGGATAGGCGACGGCATAATCGACCCAGCGCCGAAAGACGGCAAGCTCTGGCGCTGTTGCTGATGGTAGTGCTGGTGCTCCAGTGGAGGCGACGGCGGCTTTGTAAACGATCGGCGACCAGCTGGCTTGGTCATCTCGCTCGAGTTCATCACGCCACGCAACTCGCTCACCAGGTCGTAGGTCGTCACCAGCTTGTCATTCGACAGCGACGGCCGCACTGCGACCGAGTCTCTCGTGACGCTGCTCGAATCGCTGCGGTTGCCAAACACTTCGAACACGCTCTCGATCTCCACCTGCGCAGACTCCTCGTAGACGACCTCCAGAGGCCCTTTCTGCTCCGGATCCGGCTCGTCGATCTCAAACACCGACAGCTTTCGCTGGGCGTCCTCCAAGCTGCGTTGGAGCTCTTCGATCTTCCTCTCCAGCTGGAAGATCTCGCTCGCGCGCCTCGTGGACAACGGGTTCACATTGATCGATTTCTTCCGCTTCAAGAGCGGCGACTGCTGGTTCTGCTGCATCTCATAAAACTGTTTGCCCACAGCGTCGTCATCTTCTTCCTCCTGGTACGACGCCATGACTCGTTCGTAGTTGGACGACGCGTACGGATCCTGGCTGCCGTCGCTGTACCCGGTCACGTAGCTGTCAGGCGTTCGCACCGACGCATCATCAAGGTCCGAGTTGCGGCCGACATCAGACCCGCAGGACGAGAGGAACGCTTCACCGGCCTGTTTGGTCGCGCGCGCTGCTGCAAAAGTGATCCGCGCCACCGATGCAAACTGTTCGGGCGTCATGACATTGTCGTCGCTGCCGCTATCGTCGGATCCTTTCGTCAAGCCCAGGATCCCCCTCTGCTCCTCTTTGTCGTCAGGGTTGTTCAAATTGTCCAGGTTTTTCTTGTTAATCACATTCCGAGCGCTTCGCTTGCGTGGGTACACTGGCGCGTGTGTGGCGTTCGCGAGCGCGGCGTCAAAGTTGTGCACCGAGCTCTCAAGCGTCTCGCGGATCTTGTGCATGCGCGAGCGCACGTCATTGAAAATCTCGTCGTCGATGTCGCCGCCGTCGTCGCCATCGCCCAGACCGCTCTCGAAGTCCACCTCGGAGATGCTGATGTTGATCGTGTCACGGATGTCGCGGATGTGACTCACAACGTTCGTGAGCGCCTGCATCTTCTCCTGCGGCCTGACGATCGCCATGTCTCTGTACTTGTCTCCTTGTCCTTGCTGTTGCTGTACTGACGACGTCTGGTGTCGCTCCTTGAGAGGCGGCGCGCTCTCCAGCACGATCTGCGCGGCGTCGCTCCCGTGTCGGTCTCGGTCGCGCGTCTCGCGCATCTGGAACATCATGTCTTCGTACGAGTTGTGCTGCGGACTGCGCAGTCCGCGGATGTACGACTCGGTGTCGCCGTTCGACGTTGACGACTCCTGGTTCGCCGACGTGCCCACTCCGGCATGCAGGTGCGTGAAGTTCGTGCTGGCGCTCGCCATGCACACAGAGCAGACGCGTAGCTGGGTGATGTCGAAAATCGGCTCTTCGAGCTCTCGTAGCGGCGCGCAGCTGGAGCAGACGACTTCGCCGCAGGTGCGGCAGTGGTGCTTGCGGTGGAAGTAGAAGCCGCGCAGACACACGGCGCACGCCTTGCGGTCAGAATTCGGCACCCACTGCCACTGCTCGACGAAGCGCAGGCTGCTCACGCGCTGGCGCTCCAACAGCCCCTGCACGCGCAGCACGGCGCACACGCTCTCCTGCATGAGGTCCTCGAGCACGCTGCGCACCATCGGGTTGAGGTCGCCGTCGATCTGGCAAATGGACGTCACCTTGAGCACGTTTGTCTGGTGGGTGCGCGAGATCACGATGCCCGTGCGCGACAAGTACCCTCTCGCGATGCCGAAGCTGTCGAGTGTCGGGATCTCCCGCTCGCGCGCGATCGACTCCTGCACGCAAAAGCCCACGACGCTCGAGCCCGGCGGCGGCTTGCGCTTGCCGGCGTACTCTAAATAGGAAAAGTCGAGCGACTTGGCGTCCGCACCTTTGCGCTGCTGCTTGCCTTTCATCACGTGCCACTTGATCGCGCGGTAGTTGTACGCGGGCCGCACGCGCACGCCGGACGACGACGATGGGAATGTGAAGAGCGTACGACCGTCCACGAACGACGCGCCGTGCATGTACTTCATGGTCTTGCGGAAGTCCTTGGTCTTGCTCTTGGCGATGGCGCTCAGGATCTCCTCCACGCGCGCGTCGGGTATCTGCACGCTGCACTTGATGAGCGTCGACGCGACGGTCGTCTTGCTCGCCGGGTGGAAGTCAAGGAACTGCGCCTTCTGGCAGTGCACGGCGGCCGCACCATAGTGGCGGTAGCCACCAGCAGCGCCGCTGGAGCCCTTGACGTCCGTCCACTTGTACGCGCAGTCGGCGTCCTCGATTACGCGGGTGAGCAGCGCCACGCGCTCCTTGCCCAGATGCTTGTAGTACTTGACCTCGTCCGCGCTCAACGCGATCTGCGGGAAGAAGCCCTCGTGCAGCGGGAAGTCCAGCATATTCGGTCGATCTCTCTCTCTTCTCGGCCTCCTGCGCGCAATGGAACAATAGGCTCAAAAAGAGCGAGTGGAGGTGATGATGCTAATGGATCGATCGATAGATACCCAATCCCCACAGACAGGGAGTCAGGGAAATCGAAAAAACGCGTGAGTACACTTGGTTCTCGTGAATGAATGGACAGCTCCACCAACGTATACCTCGCAGGAGGCAGGCAGGCGTGTTCTCTGTTATCTATCGCAAAGCCAGCCCACGCGTCAGCGGCCGTTTTAATGGACGCAGACACACGTGTGCTTGATGGAAAACGCGCGAAAGCTTCGTGTACGTGGCCCTGCGGAAATCTGCGGTGACGGCGGCGCCTCTGTGGTGCGTCTCTCGCGCGCGGATCGTTCTTCTTCGTGCGCAAATGGGCGTGCGGACGTCTCTCTATTACGCCCGATCGGTTGTCCCTGTTCTGATCGGATTGTTCACACACACACACACACACGTCAGGAGTGAATCGCTGGATGGATGAACGAAAAAGATCGTGCCGCGCGATCCTCTCGGACTGAAATGGGTGGAGTCCTGTGTGCGAAATGAATGTCTGACTGTTGTATGAATGGGCTTTGCTGGCTGCATCATCACGCTCGCTCGCGCCGCACATACAAACCAAGCCCGCAAAGGCATCCATCCTCACACTCACGCTGGCGCCAGAGAAGCCTCGGAAAAAGGGTGGGAGCGCTGGCTGGCTTTTCCGCCGCCATTTCGATCGAGCGACCGGATCTGCCATCATTTTGTGTGAAGCTCTTTGGAAAGGTGCCTTGGTTTTTGGGATCAATGGAATCGGATTTAAGTGAGTGAGAGAGCGGACAGTGGGGGACGAAAAGCGGACGCGAAGTTTGGATTGATCCTGTTGTCGTCAAGTTGTGAAAGCGACTTTCGGCAGACGGGGCGGCTTTTCAATCTGCGATCTTTCCAAAATGTTGGTACAGCGAATAGGGGAAAATGGTTTTCAGCTTTTTGTTGTTGTGGGTTTTCTTTTTGTTTTGACGCCAATGGAAACCCGTTTGGAAGAGAGAGAAACCCGTTTACTTACAAATCACTATGAGTAAATACCTTTTGTGAACCGGGTTGGGTTTAAAGAATGATAACTGAAGTCCCGGCCCGGCCTGGTTTTCCCTTTTGGCTTCTTTTCTGATGAGTTTGTTTTGTTGCGACAATCTCAATCAGCCCATCTTCATAGCGCAATGTCGCTTGGAAGGATCGCTTGTGTCAATCAATCAACTCTGACTGACTGGCTGAGTGTCGCTTGACTGAATTGTCCATGTGACCTTCTTGTTCAACAAGGAGCCGTCCGTCCAATCAGCAGCGCAATCGCACCCATCCCACGCCACGTTGAAGCGGAGGATACGCCGTTTCGACGCGCCTTTGCATGTGGCGCGCGCGGTGCTGCGTCGGATGCTGCCGTTCCTTCCATCCACAGAGTCGCACTCGAGATGTCTGCGACTCGACCGGCTGGCACGCTGTTTGTTGTCTGCGAAGCGCAGTGTACAGTATGATACGCTAATGAGTGTGTCGCGCGCGCGCTTGTGGACGGATTGGTAAAAAGATACAACGCCTTCGAGCCACGTCAGGACGCGACGCAGCTGCAAAGCGCAAACGAACGCAGTGCAACTCCCCCAACAAAGCTCAGGCGCTGAAAACACACAATACACATGATAAAACTGACACTTGGAAATGCCTGCCAGTCACCAGATGAATGAAATGGACGACTTCGTCACCATGGACTGAAACCGACGCTGACAAGCATGAACGCGTCATCGCTTGCAAGGTCTTTGTTGAACAAATCGTGGCGCAAGTGCGTCAAAGGTAGAGAAACCACAATGGACTGAATGTGTGCTTGTGTTTGTGTACCTACACAAAACGTGTACCTACACAAGCTTCACTTTAAAGGAGAACGAGTACACAAGCGGAGAATCGAGCAAGCAATCAGAGCAGCCACAATTGTTGCATTGCAGCGTTACGTTGTGCTTATGACTCACACGTCACAACCAAACTGTCCACAAGCCAGCCACACAAAGCAAGTAATTTCTCGTTCAGTTCAGCTCAGACGAAAGAAGAAAATCGAAATATCGAAGCCAAAAATAGAGCCCAAAAATCGAAAGAAACCCTTTTTGGATCACATAAAAATACCTTTACGTAGCAAGTCAGATCGTTTCTGAAACTAAATTTGGCCTCCAGCAGCCTCGTTTGATTTGGGAGAGAGCTGACTCCAAATTCGACTGTCGAGCAGCCGACTCCATAGTGGATCGTGGTGGACGAGCGTCCTCTCAAATTGGATCTTGACTTTTGAAGGCGTAAGTCGATCCAAACTCCAACATTCAAACCCTGCCGACTCAAGAGAGGCAAATCGCCCCAAACCGTCACTAATGAACGTAGTGACGACATCGCAGCGGACGTCTCAATGTCATCCCCATTATAAGCGCATCTAAGTGGTGTGGCTGGTGCTTGGTACTCGGAATTGTCAGGTACAATTTGGCATTTGATTCCCCAATGGGCTCTCCCTCGTCAAGCGCAAAATTTGGGCAACCACTTCATATCAATAATCTCTTTCTTTCTCTCTCGGTTCATTATTTATTAGTGTCAAAATGCTACTACCCTACAACCCATAAATCATCATCACCTACATACATACTCTCTGCCTAATTAATATCTCTCTGGTGCCTTTTTCTCCCTACAATATTTATCACCACCAAAAATTCAAAAATCACTACCACCACCACCTGACTGCTTGCTTAGGAGCCTACTTACTCCATGCCCCTTCCGCCTTTTGCTCAGAAGTCGTAGTTCTCCTGCGACGGCGCGCCGCTCGACTGACCGCTGGATGTGCGCATGCGCGCCGGGAGCTTGCCCACGTCCTCGATCAGGCGGCGCATCTCGTCCGCGCCACTCTCGCTCTCGTCTCGCTGGTCGTAGCCGTAGAACGGGAGCTTCTTCTTCTTCATGAGGTTCAGGTTCTGTTGCATCGCGTAGTGGTCGGGTCGCGGCGGCAGCGACGCGACGTCTTCGTGCTCCTCGCAGTCATCGTCCAGCGAATCCAGCGAGTCCTCCGAGACAGGGTACTGCGGATACAACTGCTGGTGTCCTCTCGTTCCTCCGTCTCTGCCGTTTTCCCCCATAGAGATAGGGAGTCCATCCTCACTCGAAGAAATCGAAAATTCGTCGTCGTCTCTCTCGTTGTTGTCGTCTTCAGGCTTCTCGGCGTTGCTGCTGTGCGGAATGCTCAGCCGCTGCAGCGAGTGCGCATTGTTCTCGTGGTCATACACGAAAATTGTCGAGCCGGGCACAGGAGTAAACTTGGTCGACGAGGAGCCAACAGACCGCGTCGAGGACGATGCGGCCGACGAAGAGGAGGCCGACGACGCGACAGGCACTTGGCGGCCTGGCGCAAGGGGCGGAGCTCCTCCGCTTCCGCTGTGACGCGATCGCGCATGATGAGCTGCTGACGAAGAACCTGAAGATACGACGGGCTCGTTGTGGCTGCTGGTGTTGCTGCTCGAGAACGATTTCCGCCACGCCGGCGGTGGCTTCGTGAGCTCGCTCGACTCCATCACACCGCGCAGCGCCTGCACCATCTCGGACGTGATGCGTGCTTTCTCGCGAGAGGCGGGTGCCGCTGGCTTGGTCTCAACGTACGACGAGCGGCGGCCTCGGCTGTTTCTAGTGTTGTACAAGACGTCGGGCTCCGGTTCCGACTCCAAGTCGCTGATGCTCGCGACCGACGACGCCGCGCGGTGCGAGTCCTCGAGCCGCTGCTGGAGCTTCTCGATCTTCTGCGCCAGGCGGTGGATGCCGCGGGCGTTGTTCACCGTCAGGACCTGCTCCGGCTCTTGATACTGGTGATGATGGTGATACTGCGGCTCCATGTTCATCACGCTAGGTCGCTGCTGCTTGCCCTCCGAGCTCTGCTTCGACGCACTGGACGCGACCGTCTGGTCCGAGAAGAGCGAGTCCTTGTGCATGGGCGAGCGGCGATCGTGGCTGTTCGAGTAACTGTTGCGGTTGCTGTAGTGCTCTGGCTCCACGTCCACTGGCGCTCGGCGTGCTACTGCTGACCGCGCGCTCCGGTGGCTCATACTCAAACTGCTGCTGCTGCCGCCGAGCGAGGACTGCGAGAGCGACGATCGAGAGTACAGCGACGAGCGCTGGTCCTCCGAATAGTAGAGGCTCTCGTGGTCCATCTCACTGTTACTGCTGGAGTTGTACTCGGTGCCAAAGCCACCGTCATCGGAACGCGAACCGCTACCGACACCACCGATCGACGCCAGCACCGCGTCGAACTCCGAGCCCGAGATGTCGAGCGTCTCGCGGATCTGCAGGATCTTCTCGTACACGTCATCGCACGACTGGCTGTTCGACTGGTCGACCTCCGAGATCGCCACGTTGATCGTCTCGCGGATCTGCTGCATGTGGTACGCGAGCTTGCTCAGCGCCTCGGTGGTCGCTGGCGCCGGCGCGCGGCTCGGACCAGCGAAACTCGAGCGGCGAGGACGGTACTCTGCGTCTTCGCTCAGTCTCGACGGTCTCGACTCTTCCGACAGGCGAGACGGTCGCGTGTGGCGAATGTGCGGACCGGTGACAGGACTGTACGACGACGAATCGCGCTCTCTTGTTCGCTGCTGGTATTGCTGCTGCTTTGGATGGCTTTGGAGGTCGCGGATGTACGCCTCAGTGCCGCCGTTCGACGACGTGCGCTCGGTGCTCGCCGCCTGACTGCCGGCGCTCGCCAAGCACACGGTGCACACGCGGATCTGCGTCGAGTCAAAGAGCG
Organism: Pythium sp. MPC-2022a; assembly: GCA_038050625.1. Taxonomy (NCBI): domain Eukaryota; phylum Oomycota; class Peronosporomycetes; order Pythiales; family Pythiaceae; genus Pythium; species Pythium sp. MPC-2022a. The sequence goes on along the minus strand of JALBZB010000622.1, from coordinate 5,289 downwards.
GTTCGTCGAGCTCTCGCAGCGGCGCACAGCTTGAGCACACCACTTCGCCGCAGGTCTGGCAGTGGTGCTTGCGGTGGAAGTAGAACCCGCGCAGGCACACGGCACACGCCTTGCGGTCCGCGTTCGCGACCCACTCCCACTCCTCGAGGTACTGCAGCTTGCCCATGCGCTGGCGCTCGAGCAGCCCCTTCACGCGGTGAATCGCCGCGACGTTCTCGAGCATGATGTCTTCCATGGCGCTGCGCACCGCGGTGGGCAACGCGCCGTCGATCTGGCAGATCGACGTCACTTTGAGGATATTCGACTGATGCGTGCGCGAGATCACGATGCCCGTGCGCGACAGCTGCGCTCGCGTGATACCGTAGCTGTCGAGCTGCGGCACTTCACGCTCTCGCGACAAGGACTCCTGCACGATGAAGCCCAGCACAGTGGAGCCTGGGTGCGCGTTCTTGCGGCCGGCGTACTCCAGGAAGCAGAAATCGAGCGCCTTCTTCTTCTTTGGGTCGTCATGTCCACCAGCGCGACGTGCCTGCTGCTGCTTGCTTTTGAACGCGCACCACTTGATCGCGCGGTACGAGTACGAGGGCTTCTTCGAGTTGGCGGACGTCGGGAACGTGAGCAGCGTCTGCGCGTCCACGAAGCCGTCGCCGTGCATGTACGCCATGGTCTTGCGGAAGTCCTTGGTCTTGTTCTTCGCGAGCACGCTCAGGATCTCCTCGGGCTGCACGTCCACGATGTGCACGCTCGCCTTGAGGAACGTCGACGCCTGCGTGGCTTTGCTGTCGGGTCGCACATCGATGAACTGCGCGCGCTGGCACTTGACCATCGCATTCTGCGAGCTGCTGCTAGGGTTACTCATCTTGACGTCGCTCCAGTTGTAGACGCAGTCGGCGTCCTCGACGATGCGCACGAGCTGGCTCACGCGCTCCTTGCCCAGACGCCGGTACGCTAGCAGCTCGTCCACGCCCAGCACAAGCTGCGGGAAGAAGCCCTGGTAGAGCGGGAAGCTCAGCGGCTCCATCGTGCGGATGAAGGGCTGGTGGATGTGGATAGAGAGAGTGAGTGAGTGAGTGAAGGGCTCGTGTAGCCACGGATACACACACACGCACACGCAGATGTACGAGTGGGTATGGAGCGATCGATCGAGCGGCTCGTAATGAGCTCTTGGGCTTTTGGCTTGGATGCGAGAATGAATGAATGAGCAAGCGTGTGTGTGTTATAACAGTCGTCCATCCGAGCCAGCTGGGTTTGGTTACAAGTTGGTTGTAGCTCCACGGCGGGACAACACTACACTTGGAGTTTGTATGTGGACGACAAAGGGCGGAAGAAAAACCACAAAAGCTATTCATAGAAGCGGGATTTTTCCGGAAACGAACCGGAAGTTCCAAAGGCACAGTAGATTTATGGCAGAGTGCGACCCGTTTAAAGTTGCTTTTTGAGGCAGTGTTGGGGTGAAATGCAGATGAAGCAACTTGAACGGGAGGTAAGTGAGGAGAGAGAGAAGGATAAAATTTCACCCCAGAAAAACTGGATGGATAAATTGAGTGTGGAAACGTGCGATGCTGTTAATAAGCAGATTCATTTATATCTGCATACAGTGTCTACAGCACTCGTTTCTGAAGTTAACCCCGCATACTGTAAAAACAGGGGAGAAGATCGCCAAGCGAGATCCCAGCTCAAACCAACACTGCAAACGGTATCGAGCCTAGAGAACTCACCTGGTCACGTTTCGAGACCAGAAAGTATTATGTTGTAGGGATTACGGGAACCCATTGCGTAGAGTGTCCGCTGAGCGCGAACTGCACACCTGGCATTAACCTCGGATAAAATCCCAAAAAATTCACAAGATTTGTGACTCGGAAACACTGCACGTAAGCATTTTTGCAACCTACTGTATGTACTTATGGAAGCCTGGATTGCAACTCGATTGCGATTCTGGGAAATGAGCGGCTGAGACTTGGAGCTGAGCTGAAGCATGAGAACAGTCCAACTTCCTTCGAATGACTGGACTGGAGCGTGGATGCACAACCAGCAGTCTTTTGATGGCCATCAACGTTACGCTATGTGGCCTTCCAGTCAGTTCAAGCTCATGACATCCATCCATAGATTTCAGAGCGTGGATCTGGGGTGTCCAATGCGTGATCTTCTTGCCTCTTTGAGTTGCTGGACTTATACTTTTTGAAGTTCGCAAGAAAAGCTGCTATGCGATGAGTTGATGACGTCGTGTCTGGAAGGTGATCACGGTCTTCACCCTGTCCGGTAAGGCAGGAGGGTCACGATCTTCGCGCTTGCGCTCCGGGGGCTGCGAGCTTGATCGATTGTGCGGTATTCCGTTTGCTGTTGTTGGCGAGTGAACTGACCGAGTGTTCCGACTTCTGGAGTTTCCGACTTCCGTGTGGCCCATTACAATTAAAAATAATTAATGCCACTCGGTTCCCACGCCACCCGCTGATCTCCGCAGACTTTAGCGCCGCAGTCATGTCCTGAAATTGTCCTAGACATCTCCTGGAAGTGACCTAAATCCTATGTTACTTAATGTCTCTTGTATAAAACCTTTAAAAACTGATGACCAATCGACCTACTATTATTGGTTCAATACAAAAAATCTTTGTAGCCCCATACTTTAATCAAGTCATTTGCACAGATTTCAGATACTTGAAGGTGTTGACTCATTCGTGGAGTGTTGAAAAACAGAAAAATAAAAATGAAGCGCGAAAACGCTTCAAGCGAGACCAATTCTTTCCATCATCATCTTGACTCAAAATATCCAAAAGTGGTCCAGTTTTATCCACTTTTCTAAATGGCTGGAAGACTCGTCATCCACATTCTGAATGGCTGGAAGATCCGTCATGCACCAATGTGATGTAGCAAGAAATTGCTGCGATAGCTGCTCACTCTGGTGATATGAGAGCCATCACATCTGGAAAATCAGCAGCTCTGAGGTTGTAGGGACAATCCAAGAGCCTGAAGGGACATAGTGGACCAAAGAATCATGTTGGAGGTGGTAATCAATGGTGTTTCAGCTTTCAGCACACATGCGTACATTATTGGAGCGCGCATACAATGAATTTATCACGCAAGGGAAGGGATGAATATCGAATCCAGCTGGGGAAATATTGATGAGTTTAAGGGAGCAACTACATACAACCTTTTTGAGCTTTTCTTGAAAGCCTGGATTCGAGAGCTCTTTCCAACTTTATTATTGCGTAGTACGTAGTAAAGTTCTGCGTTGGAAGAAAGAAACCCGGCTTTCGAGGATCAGGAGGAAACACGATTGCTGAGCAGAACAGATGTGGAGATGTCTTGTAGTATTGCCTCCATGATGCCCTCTGAGCTTGAAAAAGAAAATTTTATCAATGATTCACCAAGTGTATGATGAAGAAATCAAAACAAAATTCCAGTGTTTGTGGCTTTCAAGGATAGCTGCGGTGGTATTGTTGTGTGACTTTCCATTCGAAGATGGCTCTCCAAGTCCAACCTCTCAGCAACACCTCACGAGCTCTCAGCTTTTGCAACCCTTGTAGCTCTCAAGCTGGACGAGTCGTCTTCACTAAGTTCTGCATCCAAACGCTCCTTTGTTTACGACGAGGGTGGAGAGGCCACATTGTGGTGGCGGGTTCTGGACTCAAGGCATTGCGGTGTTGGTGGGCTTGTGCGAGTTGTGCGTTTGTGATGTGTGTGCAAGGAGCAGAATCATTTTGGGGTCATCAGTTACTATATTTGGACGATACAGCGGGAGGAAGAAAAAAGATGCGAAGAATGCTGCTCAACTCACCCAAGGACGTGTGCTTCTCGGTCGCGCAGCAGGCGTTCGTGCGACTCGAGAAGATCCGTGTTCAAGTAGGCGTTGCGAGAGCTTCTTCTTTCGTCTACGGACAAGCTTTTTAAAGTGTTCACGAACTTAAAGCAACTCACGGTCAACACATGGTTAGTGATGTATCCCTAAACTTGCAGTGATTACAGGTTACGTTGCGCACCTAATTCAATATGAATCTTAATTTAGTTTTCAACGATTTTGTTAATATATACATAAATCTGAGGTTACACGCTCTAAAACCACACTTACCTCTCTTAAAACTGAGCTACCGGCAATTTCACTGTGGAACATTCTTATTCGAGAAATTTCCGCGAGCCCTTTTTCATAGGGAGCTCTCTTGACGTCTGTAAAGAATGTATGGGTGAATCTGATCGCGGAAAAAGGGACGTGCCATATTTCCTATGTAGAGGTCCACAACAGCTTAATTGTCACATCTCCACGTTGGCCAATCAAAATAGAGCATTTGCAAAGTATGGTTTCGTTTGCAGAGAGCCACACCTTGTAAATTACAAAACCTACCCACCAGAACCAGTAATTTTTACACAACTTAGATAGCCATCCATTCAGCGCAATTCTTTTTTATTTCAGGGCCATTTTGCGATGGCGCGGTAGCCACCAAGCGGGCGACCACGCCTCGAAGGGGGGAAAGGCAGGCACGTCCAGCAATGCAAGCTGAACACTGAGAGCGTGGAGAAGAAGCTGTGTGTGCTCGCTTCGTTGACCACGACAAAGGACATAAGAGCTGCAATCACGTACTTCTACTCTTTCCTGGCGGACAACACCTCGTACAACACCAAGAGAATGCAAATCTACAGGTGGAAGCGGAGCCAAGTCAAACTGCAAACTGCAGCCGCTGTGCATCAGGGAGCGCACAAAAAGGTAAGGAGTGTTGGAGTGGGGGCGTTGCTATCTAGTGCTGTAGAGGATGAGACAGCGCAGTGAGTCAACGACTTGCGCAAGGATGGGATTCCTATCTCTGCGTTCATGCTGAGAGAAATGGCAAAGGAACGAGCGACAGTGGCTGGTGTTAAGCAGTTTAGGGTGTCGTCTTCCTGGATCGCCGGCTTCAAGGCGCGCCACCACATCAGTGTGCGATCACCGACCCGGCAGGTCTAGATACGACCCGAAGACATTGAAGCTGTTTCTGCTGCATTCGCAGCAGACGTGCGTGAGACCATGAATCTACTTGGTATTGATCGTGTTATGAACGCTGATCAGACAGGTTGTGTGTTGTTCTCGCTCGTTTTGACTTAGTCTAATTATTAATATCAAAGTTAACCCAATTTGACTCTACAGGCAATCCTCCCAAACTGACACATCACTTCTATTTTATACCCCGTCAAAAGCGATAATAGTGTCGAAAAAGCAGTTGAGTGGACCAATTTACTTGCGCAGCCGCCCACGCCTGCCACAGCCACCCACGCCTGCCACAGCCACTCATGCCTGCCGCGTTCAGCAAGCCAGCCAAAACA
>JALBZB010000621.1:0-22000 GCA_038050625.1 Pythium sp. MPC-2022a | reverse complement strand
CGAGAACGAGGACAAAGTCAACAATGCACATTTCTTTTCGGAACAGAGGAAGTAATAATTACTGTATCAGAAGTGTCCACTTTCGGTCTCTCGGGCATTGTACGTACTGGATTGTATGTACATGAACCCATTTCAGCTCAGATTGATAGCTACTACCAGCAGTGTGCTGGAGTGTTGGCACTGAACTCAGCCCGACCGCACTTTCAAACACCAGCACTTTGCGCGCATACCAATATCATTTCCTCTGCTAGTTCGTCAATGAAGTCCTCTCTTGTTCTTACAGCGAAACTAAATGAGCATGTCGTCATCGTCGTCGTCACCAGCGCCGCTCACTGTTGCGAGACCCTGAGCACGATACAGGTCCGCAATCTGCACACAAGAACAAAGCGCAAGAAACAGCAAACAGCAAGACAGTTTAGAAACGGGCAAGACAGTCGTAGAGACGCACAGCCAGCAACACATTACCTGGTTGGACGTTGTGGCTTGCGTCGTGTTCTTGTCGTCGCGAATGTGGATGAAACGCGGGAAGCGCAGTGAAATGCCCTTGTCTCTCGCCACGAGGCCCATACCGGCCGTGTACTTGGGCGAGATAGACAGATCCGCACCGAGGATCTCCCAGACGCACGTTGGCTCGAACCACACGTCGGGCTTGATCGCACCATCCCCAACTGCATAATCTCGCGGCATCTTGTCGACCACTTTCTCCTTAAGCTGCTCGTAGAACTGCTTGAGCACTTCGTCTGACAGCCCCGTGCCCAATTTGGTGATTGGCTGGTACATTTCGGTCTCGGGGTCGTAGCATGCGAGCAGATATGCACCGTAGACGCCCGTACGTTTGCCTCGCCCAAAGAACGCACCGATCGGCACCAGATCCGTGGAATCGCCAATACCGTCGAGATAGTCCTTCTTGAGCTTGAGCCATTTGTGCGATCGGTTCGCAGGCTCGTACGTCGCCTCTTTCTCCAGCGTCTTGACCATCAGACCCTCACAGTTTTCCCTCACAGCCTCTTCGAGGAACGTTCGCACCTTGTCGACCGCGACCTCCATCGCATCCGCGTCATCTTTGACGATTTCCGTCGCCTCCACGTCAATGGACGTCGCGAGCTCGAATGATCCGTCCTCCAGCTCAAACATCTCCTTCAGCTTGGATCGACGCTCCGCCAGCGGCTTCGGGAGGTATGACTCGCCGTCGAGGAACAGCAAATCGAACGCGTAGATGCACACTGGCACCTTGATGTCTTCCACTTTGACGTTCTATAGTACAGAGCACACAAGTACGCGTAAGTCCACCTCATCATCTACTCTAGCACAGCTTTCAATTCTACAAGCAAAACACCAAGACAACAGGGTTACCTTGCGCGAGCGCGTGCTCAGGATCTGGAACGGCAGGCGCTTGTTCGTGGTCTTGTCCACCGCGACAACCTCTGCGTCCACGATGCAACTCTTCACGTTATTCTTCTTCGCCGCCTTGGCAATCATGAGCTTCACATCTGGGAATCGCTCGGTCGAGTTTTCAAAGTTGCGCGAGAAAATCGCGATCTCACCGTTGGAGAGAATGTGGATCTGCGCGCGCTCGCCGTCGTATTTGTACTCGCAGGTGAACGGCATGCCCTGGAAGCGGTCGAACACCATCGCGTACGCCTTGGTGGGTCTCGCGAGCATTGGAGACACGGGCGTTCCAGGGGTCAACACACAGCGCTCGGCCACTTTCGCAAAGTCCTTGACACGCAGCAGCGGACTCGTCGGGGTCTCTTTCTGGACCTCCTGGAACGCCTCTACGAGTGCGTTGTAGCTCGGACATTCTGCAAACGCCTTCTTCACGTGCGCGAGCGCCTCCTGCTGCTTGTCCTTGTCGCTCTGGTCCTTCTCGAGCATGAACGAGTACGTGAGTCCAATCAAGATCGACTTCTCCGCGAGCCCGATGCGCAGTTTGCCCTGGAGCCCTCGGATAATGTACTTGGCCCCCTCTGCGGCGCTCTGACTCGCCGTGTTCTTCTCGTTCTTGCGGTCCTTTTCGCATTTCACGAGCAGGCTCTTGATAATCGAGCACTTTTGCTGCTGCGAGTTGTTGCCCGTCATCTTGGCAATCTTGACAAACTGGTTGTACACGTCCTGCACGCCCAGCACGCTCGGCTTGGCCGTCGTAGGTTTGGTCAACGCAAACGAGAGCGTGTGCTGCTTGGAGCGCGCGTTCTGCGCCACTTTGCCCAGGTCGCCCTCTTTCTGATACATATCCTTGATGAACTTCATGTTGGTGCCCGTGGCTTCGCCGATCGCCTTCATCAGGATCGCGTCGCCGATGCCGATCTTGAGGTTCTCGAACGGTGGCGCGAGGTCCGTGCAGACGCATAAGTAGATGCACGCGAGCAGGTCCTGCGGCGCGCGGCGGATGACGTCGCGGAAGAACTTGAGCAGCAGGTCTTGGATCACGAGACGACTGGCCGTGGCCTCGATCGTGTTGAACAGGTGCGCCAGCGCCGAGTAGGCGATCGTGGAGGAAGCCTCATCATCTTCTGCATCTGCAGCTGGAGCCTCGACCGCTGCCTCTGCCTTGCTCTTGATATCGCTGGTCTTGTCGCTGGGCTCTTCAGTACTGCTGCTAGATTTGGTCTTCTCCACACGAGCCGTGAAGAAGCCTCCTCCATTTGAAGACTGTGACTTCTTCGCCTTTGGACTCGCTTTCACTTCCGACTCTTTCTTCTTCTCCTTCTTCTCAGGCTCTGAGTCGTCTTTCACGGCCTCTTTGGTCTTAGTTTCGGCTTCTTCATCTTCTTCGTCACCATCATCCTTAGAAGGCGATGGCTCTGTTAGTTTCACTGCCTCTTTCTTCGTCTTGGGGCTCTTGGCAACAGCAGCTGAGACCTTCACTGGGGTCTTTGGCTTCTCCTTAACTTCTTCCTTTCCTTCTTCTGCCCCCTCGTCGGACACAGAGTCAACGTCAATGGGGGCGTCCTTGGTCGACGCTGCAGTCTTCTTCACAGGCGGCGGGCTCTTCTTTGTCGCGAAGCCAAAATCTTCATCGTCGTCGTCGTCACTCTCAGCTATCCGCTGGCGCAGGCGACGCCGTCCAGCTACATAAAACGCCGACAGTTAGTTCGTGTCCACACATTGTAAACAAGCCGTTGAATGAGTGAGCGCAACTACAGAAGCCCACGTACGCTTTGCTTTTGCAGGCGTCACCTTCACCACCACGTTTTCCTCTTCTTCTTCGTCATCATCTTCACTGGCTGCTGCTACTACTGGCTTTTCCTTTTTCTTCTGTGGCTTCTTCTTCTCAATAACGGCTTCTTCCATCTCCACGTCGTCGTCATCACGGTCATCACCCTCCGGCTCGTCCGCCCTCTCCAGCTCCTCGCTCACATCTTCTGCATCTGCGTTCGGCATCTTCTTGCTTTCCACTACTGGTGCGACTTTGGATTTCTTTGCGGCCGTGGGTTTTGACTCTTCTTCGTTTTCAACGTCTGCTGTTTTCTTCGGCTCGTCTGCTGCTGCTTTCTCTACTTCATCCTTCTCTTTGTCAGCAGCTTTTCGCTTTGCAGCAAGCGTCGGAGACGTGAAGAACGACCTACAAGAAGCAAATATCAGCGCACGCAGACACCGTATCGTCGATTAGAAATGACGAGATTCAAGCACGCTTGCGTCATGGTGTGTAGCAACAGTTTGAACGTAACGTACACGATCGAGCGCTGCTGCGTCTTTGGCTTCACCACGCCTGCAGTGACAGTCAGACCACACAAACGCTGAGCCTCATCTTGCTCTCCATGCACAGTTTTTAACTGCATGAAGACGCTACGTAGCACGCACCTTTCGTCATGATCCTCCTCTCAGCAAATGAACAGCCTGCTCAGCAACAACAGGGGCAGTATTTGCTGTTCTCGACACACACAGCGCATTCAGTCAGTTTGTCACCAGCAGAGTCCCTCTTCACAGAGAGAACGCCACGTCCGCATGCACGCACCTCGCCTCTCTTGCTTCCAGTGGACGTTTGGTTTGCTGGCTGGGTTGACTGTCCTGTGTGTGTGGAAATGAGGAATTACAGACATGCCCCTTTTATACACAAATTTGGCGCGAAAATCAATCGGTTTTTGGCGCGTCTTTTCAGCAGCCGAGTTGTTGGAAACGACACAAGCGAGCGTATGCGAAACGTGGTACCAATTGAACTGGGCAGCTCTCTTCAAGTCGAAGGCCAACCAACAATGGGCAAGAAGGGGCTCGCGGTCGTGCCCGCGCTCGGCAAAGAATCCAAGCTCGAGCGGTTCCATGGTGACGCTGCAGAGAACCCGCTGTACACGGTGGTGATGTGGTCGACGCAGAAGAGCGCGTCGCAGGCGGCGCGCAAGCGCCAGCTCGCAATCACTGACAAGAAGCTGCTGGAGATGCAGCGCTTCCAGGCGCCAGAGAACGAGCGTAGCTGGTTCATTGGGAACGACGTGCAGCAAGGTGTGTGTGGCTTATAGTCTTGCATATGCACTATTTCAATTGGCTGTGCTTTGTGGCGCTCATCGTGCTCGTTGTTTGTCTGTTAATGCTGTGTACAGATGGAAGTGTGCTCGTGTTCACTCCGATCGACCCGCTATTCGTGCTCTTGGCCAGCACGTGGCGTCACCGAGATCGCTCCATGGCGCTGTACGACTTGCTGTCTCAAGACCACAACTCGTGGCTGACGCAGGTCGCAGCGTGCACCAGTGAAAAGATCCAGGTGATCTGTGACTTGCAGCCCATCGGAGGCGACGACAGTCTCGACAGCCTCTTTGTCAAGGCGAACGAGGCAAAAATCCTCAAGTGGCTCCGTGCAAAGGTGAGCTTCTTTTTTTTTTTAACAAAATCAATTGAATCCTTGTACTTCGTGCTGACGCTCTTCGGTATTTGTGTTCACCAGGTTAACCGAGTCGCGAAGACACTCGCCAAGCACGCGAGCGAAGCGAAAGCCCAGAGCAATAGCGGGAATTTTGACGCGAACTTTGTGCTTCCTAGGCAGAACACAGAGCCCAAGCCAGAAGTCACTGCAGCTGCAATTACCATGGTGGATCCGTCAACGTTCAATCGTGATGCAATCGAACTCATCACGGACTATCTGCCGGACGAGCTCACCGATCTGCTGTTCAAGGAGTTCAAGTACGTGAATGGCTGGCTACCTGTAAGGTTGCAGCTCTTGGACTCAGTGTCGCTGATACCATCTTAACTCGTGTGATTTGTGTCATCCTGTAGGATTGAGAAGCTGGCACCAGTGTCCAAGCAGACCGCCTCACCGGGGAACCCGCACGAGATGCTGCAGCGGTTCGACCGTCGCCTTCAAGTGGACAGTAGCGCTACCAAGCGAACCCCGTCGCCCGCAGCCGCCGCGGTCGCCAAGAAGAAGAGCAAACTAGCGAACGTGGACCGGACAGGCATGAAGTCGCTCACATCGTTCTTCACGAAGAAGTAGACCTCCTCCTCCGGATAAGAGAGATAGAGACTTTTATCGAAAGTAACAACATTCAGACGAAACGAAATGAACGAACATCAAAAAGCTAGAAACAGTGTAGAGCTACGTACGTAGTGTGCACTTGAATTGGTTGGTTGGCGAGGCTTTGAATTGAATAGTGGTCGAGATATTGAGGATTGTCGTATTAATGAATTGAGATGGTGCTGTGTGTGACGGAGCTATTCTAAATGAATTTATCGCCTGGACGTGGAGCCCTCGACGCTCACGCGGTGCAGCGTCACGAAGTCGTTCCAGCCCGAGAGGATCTTGAATTTGATGAACGACGCGTCGCCGAGCTTCACGTTCTCGCTCTCGATTTGCATGTTGCCGTCGTTCTCAGTGAGCTCTGCGTCGAAATACACGATGATACGACAACGTCAGCCATCATCACCAAATTACAATTTCAACAGCCATCTGAGTAAAAGGTACGCACTCGAGCCGTAGAGCTTTTCCCACTTCGTGGGCGTGGGGCCGCTGCAGATCTCCACGGTGACCTCCTTGACGTTCGTGCTCCAGGTCTTGACGCGCGAGATGGACGCGGTTGTGGCCAGCTGCACCACCACTTCCTGCGGAAAGCTGCCCGTCGTCACCCACTTGGTTGTCTGTTCTCTGCATTCGTTTGGTTTGATTTGCAATGGCACACAGTTAGCAATATGCTCAAAATGGTATTTGCGAGCAGCTACAGAGCAATGTACCCATCGAGGATGTTGCCGGGCGGGAAGTTCGGGTCGAACGACGTCGCGGCTGTCACTTGTGCGCCTTCTTCCTCCAATGTCAGGTCCATTGGCGCGCGTGCGGGGCACTTTGACTGATCAAAAACGAGGAGTAGTTAGTTGTCAGTCCGAGCATGAGAAGCTGACCCAAGCGAACGAAACGACGCGACTCACGGTGGCTGTTGCTGTTTTCTTTTCTCTCTCTCTTTTCTTCCATCAGACTTAACTTAACCGCCGCCACGCACTGGGAAAATGTATAAATGGCTACCAACTGAGAACACACACACCTAAGTAAACGACTCAAACGAAATCAACGTAATTCTCACCTCTTCTTCTTCTTCGTCATCACTCGGTTCACGATTTTTCGCCTGTGCTCTCGTCGGATTTGTCGCTGGATTTGGATTCCGTTGAGGCCTTCGACTCAGACTCCGTGCTACTGGGCGGCGCGCTTAGTGCGACTTCCGCTACTTTCTGGGATGGAGTAGACTTCGACTCCCCACGATTGGCCGTCGCTGGTGGTTTACCGGTGTCTGACTCTGTCGACGAAGCAGAAGCAAATGGGGGTACTTTTGGTTGCTTGCCTTCATCAGCTTTCGTTGACGATGCAGGAGCCGGTAATGCCCCCGCCGACTTTGAAGCGCTCCCTGCAGCACCTGATTTCTTTCCCTCTGGTTCAGCTGAAGCAGTCGACCTCGGAGAAGGAGCACTAGTCTTAGATGGCTGGGAAGGAGCACTGTTTTCAGCACGACTAGGTGTAGGCTTGCTCGCAGCCTTGGCGGCGTTTTTCGCTGACAGATTCTTCAAATATTGTTTCAAGTCCTGGTAAATGTCTTCAAACCCAGCAGCCAGCTCGTCCGCAGCGCGTGTGATACCAGACCCGTCGTCGTTGAACAGCTTGCAGTTCGACCACACAAGGCGCACGTCGTTTGTGAACGCATCAATGTCGATAATCTTCTCTCCCTGCTGCTGACCGTTGGATGGCTTTGTGTACTTGTCGCTCTTCAGTTTTCCCTCGATCGTCGACAAGTCCATCGGCTGCTTTACGATGCTTCGATAGTGCTCGATGTTTGTCACTGGGTTGAGGAATTGCTTCGAGTAGGGGTGCGACTTGAGGCACCGGATCGCTTCGACGCATTTGCCGTATATGCTCTGCTTCATGTCTACCGTCGCGCGGTATCGCACGAAAAATGATGGCTTTCTGCACTCGGCGCACTGCCAATCACCTTCCGGCAAGTCGCTCTCTCTCATCTTCAAGCAAGCTAGGTGGAACGAGCGAGGGCAGACGTCGCAGCACACCAGGTCTCCAGCGGCAAAGCAAACTTCGCAGTAGTCCAGGTTCGTGTCGATCTCACTGTCGTCATCGTCATCATCATCTTCTTGCACAGACTGCCTCTTTCCAGCATTTTTGCCACTGGCTCGTCCATTTTTTTGTCCTCCTTTTGCCGTGTTTCCTCTCGCCGCAGGAGTAGCAGGTTTGCGTGAAGCCGGACTCTTCTTGTCCGATTGCTGAGTATTGTTTGAAGGGTCTCCGTTCCGCTTACGGCCAGTGGTCGGCGACGCCTTCGGGGTTGCACGCTGGCGAGCATCTTTCTGCTTCGCTTTTGCACCAGCTTTCGCAGTCGGAGAAGGTTTCGGAGAAGGTTTCGGAGCAGTTTCTCTATCTGGCGCAGCGCCACGAGCCGAGTTCAACACCTGGAGAGGAACGAAATTGTCGTCAGAGATTCGTTTGTCAAATAATCATCGCAATCAATAAAATAGGAGTGTCACCTACCTCTCCTCGCTTGTGGGTTGTGAGTTTTCTTCCAGGTCCTGTTTTCGAATTTGAAGCAGACGTTTCGCTGCTGGTTTCCGAATCAGCATGCACCGAGTCATTCGCTTCTCGCTTCCGCTTAGGGTTTCGACTCGAAGAAGCCGAGGCGTGCAGTCCAGCAGTAGTAGCATCACCAGCATGCCCAGCGACTCTCGGTCCGCCTCTTTTAACATCCGAGTTGCGCGCGTCAGGGGATCGCGATGGCATTGGGTGGTCTTCAGCAGGAGACGGCGTTCTGCGTGGAGCTGGCGCCAACAGTTTAGCTCCATTCGGTGGTGGTGGCGGCAATGCACCTGGATCTTTCGGCTCTGCAAACGCAGGAGCAGTTGATGCCACCTCCTGGTTCAACGTCGTCAGCAATCTCACCAGTGACTTCTCAGACTCGGCGCAATTCAAGACATGGGCGGCTGAGGGGGACTCGAGAGGCTCGCCAGGGTGAATCCGATTAGGCGGAGATTGCTCCATTGCATGAGGGCCGAACGCAGAAGGACCGCCTCCAGTGACATCCAGAGCCGCCGGATGAGCAGACGTGATGATGTCCTTAGCAGCACGCTTCGCTCCACGATACGAATGCGAAGGAGGTTTCGCGCCGGCCTGCAGACTCGGAAGCAATCGCAGGTCGTCTTCCTGCGAAAGGTCAACTTGCGGAGGAGCTGGTGGCACCTGAAACACTGACGGCTGTACGTCATCCACATGTCGGCGCTGGGACCCATAGAGCTCACGAATGCTTCGTCCTGCATCCGGCAAGTATTCGTATCCGCTACTGCCACCACTGGTGTTGCTTCCAAAGCTGCCGCGTGCTTGTGGCTTCTTGCTCAGCGCCACCGGATTTCCCGGATTCCGCATGCGCAGGTGGTCGCTTCCCATCGATCGATCTTCGCTATCGAGCTCATACTCGCGCTTGCCCGCGAGCCATCGCTTGTACTTGTTGATCTCGTGCTGCTTCTCCAACTGACATGTCGAGCACGGACACGATCGACTGCAGACCGAACACTTCAAGGATCGCTTGCTGACCGTCGGTCGGTTCTTGCCCGCGAAGATGTCCTCCATGCGCACGCGATGCATGCTGCGCAAGTGCTCTCGACAGAGCGAGTGGTTCACGTGGAACTCGGGACAGAAATTGACCACGGGGATGAGGTGGCGCTCGTTCGTGCCACACAAATGGCAGATCCCCTTCACGATGAAGCAGCAGTCCTGCTCGCCGACCATCTGCTTGAACGCCAGCGACATGGTCTCCGCGAGGGTCAAATCGTCCAGATTCAGTTGCTCTTGGTACAAGTCGCTACTGGTCGTGGTTGTCGTAGGCTGCGAAGGCGCTGCTTGCTGTTGGTAGTATTCCGCCGGGACGCCAGCAGCGTGAAGCGAAGATGGATCATATGCTGCCGCCGAGTGCTTCGCGCGCGGCTGGACCGGTCCTCCCGAGAAGTGTCCGACTCTCGTGGGCGGGTCCCATCTATCTTGCTGCTGTTGGTGTTGTGGCACCCCCATGGACGTTGGGGGAAGCAACGCTGACGAAGACGTCGCCGCACCTCTCTTCGCCAGCCCCATCTGCACTGCGCCAGAAGAGCGTGGTGCACCGCTCATGAAGGACGCACCGGATGTCGACGAGGGTGTCGAATCCGCACTCGCGAGCGGCGACGTGTCGGTTTGTCGCGTCTTGCTCATGATTGCGTCCAGCCACACGCGCTTCGGCTCGGGCTTCTGGCGCTGCCTCTGCACACGGATAGAAAGAAATAAGGGTAGGTAGGTGAGTGACGTATAACTCAGCGTACGTCGTCTCCTTCCTTCGAAAGAGCTCTTCGCACCTGCTCGACTGGCTCGTGTGGCGCCGCCATGCCGCCGTGAAACATCCTCTCGCCTCTCCGTTCCTTTCCTTTTCCAGGCGCTCGCTCGTTCCACGTTGGCGCCTAATTAGAACTCCCTTTTCCAGAAACACAAAGAAATCTAGGCAGTGAAATTAATTCAAAAAGAACGATTATAAAATTAGCAAATGCTAACAGTAAATGATTGTGTGTTTGCGCTTGCGTTTGCGTTTAGACAAATCTGACCGATCCAACACCCACAATCATTTCTGCGCCTGAGCACCTGAGCCAAAATGGTGATGCCACCGATCGGCTGCTAAAGCTCTGCTCACAAAGCTTTCACTGGACTCTATGAGAAGCAATGCACCATCAACAAGTATGGAAATCTGAAAGCTTGGATGATGGCGATAAATAGGACTGTATTCGTATTGTATGAGTCGCTGCACTTCGCGACCTTCTTCTAGTGTTGCCAGTGTAATCTCTCTCTCTCTCTCTCTCTCTATCTGTTGTACATTCTTGTCTTCCCTGTGGGACTTGGAAAACGATTACGTCTGTAGCGTAATCTAATTACTAGTGCATGACGGTCAGCTCCGCCTTCTGCTTCTTCACCAGGAACGGCGCGTCGTGGCAAAAGTTGCGGTACATGCGCGCTTCCTGCTGCATTTCCTTGATGTAGCTGCACGAGCGCTTCATGCGTGACGGAACTTGAGTGTTGTCAGCCACAGCAGCAGCACCAATCACCGCTGGCTCAAAGAGCGCCGGGTCAAGCTCGTCCAGAAATTCGTCGAGGTTCTGCAGCAGCAACAGCTCGCTCTCTCTTCGCTGCAAGTGTCTTTGTTGCTGCTGCGGTGGTCTGCTCTGTTGCTTCTGTGTGTTTGTGTTCTTGCCCTGCTGCTGCTGCTTCTCGTGGCTCACGCGGTGCACCAGGTACTGCTGGATCTCCTCGTAGTAGTAGCGCGCGCGCTGGTCGTTGACGCCAAGCATCTCAAGCTGGTCCGCGGGCATGTGTGCGCGCAGGTACTGCTGGACGCTCTTCATGGCGGTCTGGTACTGCTGCTGCGCCGAGTCCGTGGTGAACGTGAGGCGGCGCGGGAGCGCGGTCTGTGGCGGCGACGACGTGAGCGGCATGCTGGGGCGGCGGTGAGATTGGTAATGAGCTCTTCACGATACGCAAAAAGAACCCGCATGCACAGGCAATAAAGCATCCATCGGAAAGCGAATAGCCATCATCCCGACTCATACTCACTCGCTCAATCCAGATGACTCGCGCAGTGTCCCACACGGAGCTGACAGATATATCAACTCTCAGAGGTTGAGGACGAATCTTCAGCTGATAGAAATGCGTATGTTTGGGTACGAGTACCTGGAATAGTCACAATCTGCAATATAAGGATATCCAATTATACAATAAGACCAACACTCTGACTGGAAAAATCAAATGGATTGTTCAGATTTTTGGACAGCGTAATAATGGTGGTCGCGATCACGAAGCGACACCGACCGGATCAGGTGAATTTTCCTCCCCATCTTCGCCACCAGGCGAAGGAACATGGTGGGGCTGCATTTGCGACCAGCTATCCATTGGTCACCACTTAAGCCCTTTGAATGACGTACGTGGGTGAAAATGCGTGGCTTTGGATATTCTTTTGGCA
Source organism: Pythium sp. MPC-2022a (assembly GCA_038050625.1). Classification (NCBI taxonomy): domain Eukaryota; phylum Oomycota; class Peronosporomycetes; order Pythiales; family Pythiaceae; genus Pythium; species Pythium sp. MPC-2022a. Next base: position 10,559 of record JALBZB010000621.1, on the reverse strand, counting down.
GCTTGCCACCCGAAAAGGCAACAGCACCAGCATCAACAGCATAAACAAGAAAATCCACGAAGTGGGTCGGCCGCGTTCTGCTGGGATTTCTCTTTTTTGCCAGCAACAGGTGAAATCGGCAGCAAACAAAACCGGTTCGCAGAGTGAGTATTAACCAACCCATGGCAGCTGTGTGTGGCTTTTGAGTTGACAGACAGCGCTGGACACGTGGCAATGTATCCACTTCTTTTGGGCAGTTGAGTTTCAGTTGCCCTGTCATACAAAGCCAAGCCGAATGTGGCTTTGTACCCAGAGAGAAACATAGGATCCCAGAATCCCAGAGGGGTCCAGTTGTTATCGTGGATTCCGAGCATGCATTCCTACAACTCAGAGACCTTGGAGATTGGTCAGGACCGCATCGCACCTGATATTCCTTTTGCGCTCCGCTGCCTCAGTCAGTCAGGCTCAGTGGGCATGATGCGATGCAAATCAGTATGTTAAGTTGTACAGATTCAAGGTTGCTGGGGTGGATTTGTGGACAGGGCAATTTTTGGTTGGTTCTGTTTTCGAGAAGTTGTAAAAATGGACTCATTCAAAGAATCGAGCCAAACTCGTTGCATTGTGAGGAACAAGCGGTGGAATATCCACACACGAGATCTGTAACAGGTCCATTCAAATTGGATAGATGAAATGATACCCTGAGTCACATATATGGTATTTGAGACCTCCTATTTAGCTTTTGGCTACACCTAGGAGGAGGTCTCAAATATAGGTGACTCAGGTCAAAAGGGTTTAACAAACGCAAAACGTCAAAGATACCCAACGACCTCACTGCGACAATCTCCATCAATCCTCCACTCTGTACGTGGATGTACAGGTAGGTAGGAAGACACAAGGTACCATCTCACATCCACCGTCCGTGTGTACACATGCATCAGAGTGTGGAACTTGAATATTCGCTCCAGATGTAGACGCAACAAGAGGCACCAAAGCAGAGGCAGGAGCAAGCTGCAATGACAGCGTGCCAAGTGGACACTGCAGCATCACGAGAAGTCATCGACGTCATCGCTTGCCTTCCTGGTTACCAAGCGATGACGTCGACGATCGATCGATCTCCTGATGTGTGTGTGCCACACAACCATCTGTTGCGAAAATTCCTTCAAAGGAATATTTACCTCTGATTCGCTGAAAATCTACTTTAAACAGATTTTCTGCGAATCAGAATGACGCAACACGACCTCATTTTTTCCTGTTGTTCCTCTGAGGCAATCCAGCAAACATGCAACCTCAAAGTTCAAGCGCGCACACACAGAGAAAGAAGCGCTGCCTACTGCTTACGAAGAAGGCGAACGAGAGGAGATTGGAGCGATGGGGGACCGCGCGCTGATCACCAGCGGCTTCTTCCTCTTCTCCGGCTCCGTGCTCATGCTCTGTGTGCGCCGCAAGCGCGACCGCCACCGCCTCTGGCGCCAGCGGGTCAAGTTCAAGAAGATCTCGAAAAAGTACGTAAACACTTTCCTTCTGCCTTTGCGTGTCGTGTGTGTATGTGTGGGCTGCCAGCAATCAAGGCATATCGCTGGTGTGTGAAGACGTCACTGGCACCTACAAATGCGCTGTCGCCGCTGCTCTTACTGATGGATGTGCGCTGAATGTGTATTGCTTCGAATAGCTCGGATCTCGGTCACTGCTTTGGGCTTGATATCGGTGCGTTCCTTTCCGTCCTCTCCACTATCTCATTTTCTACTCGCTCGTGGCTGGTATGCTGACATGGGGTCATATGTATTCATTTATCTTTGGACCACTAGGCGGCACGCTGGCGAAGATTGTGTATTTCGAGAAGCGCGAGTCCTCGTCGTCGGCGTTGGGGGTATCGTCGTCGTCTTCGGTGTCGGATAACCGCAAGCGACCACGCTCGTCGTCGCACGTGATTGCCGCGGGGGAGATGACCAAGTTTCTTATGGAGAACGAGAGCTTTGGCGGAACGGGCGTTCAGGATGTCCGCCTGCGCGTGCATTCGAAACCTCTGCAAGGCGTACGTCCAGCAAGCGAGTTATCAAAATGAACATTGGTGGAAAGTTGGCTTTGTTGATGATGCTTACAGCAGTATGATTGTGTCATCGCTGTCATGCTGTAGGTGTTCCACTTTATCCGATTCGAGACCAAGCAAACGAAAGAAGCGATCCAGTTTATCGCGAGCAAAGGACTCCACCAGTCGCTGCGCTCGCTTCCGTGCACTGGCGGCGGCGCGCACAAGGTACGAAGAAGAAGAAAAACATTTCATGTACGTTTCTGAAATGATTGCGAAATGTATTTTGAACTGACTGAATGTGATGTATTGTCTGCTGCACAGTATGGTCCGGTCTTTAACGAAATGGTGGGGATCGAATTGGAAAAGTACGATGAGATCGAGTGCACGATCCTGGGGCTCAACTTCCTTCTCACGACGCTCTCGGATGAAGTCTACACGTTTGAGGTAATATTCGTTGTCCGTCGCTGAGGTATCTCCTGAAGACACGTAGAATGATATTCTCACTGACGACGCTGAAAATTCTTTTGATAGGATGTCGACTTCAAATCCCTCGCTGCGTCGCGTGTGAAAGTGATTCAGAACGAGGTGGACGAAGACATCTTCCCCTACTTGGTGAGTTCTTCGTACGCTCTGTTTGTTAGTGCTGCTTGCGTCATGCTTGTTAGCGGCTAACATTTTGTGTGGCTATGATATCAGCTTGTGAGTATCGGATCGGGTGTGAGCGTGCTGTACGTCAAAGGACCGGGCGAGTTTGAGCGTGTGAGTGGATCCAGCATCGGCGGAGGCACCTACTGGGGTCTCTGTCGTCTGCTCACGAAGTGCAGCTCCTACGACGAAGCGCTGGACCTGAGTGTCGAAGGCTCCAACTACAATGTGGACATGAGCGTCGGCGACATTTACGGCGGAGCGTATGACAAGTTCAACCTCCCAGCGACCACTGTTGCGAGCAGTTTCGGGAAAATGATCTCGACATCTCGTGACAGCGTGAGTGATGCTGACCTGGCGCGGTCGCTGCTGGTGATGATCACACAGAACATCGGCCAGATCGCGTTCCTTAACTCGTGCTTGTACAAGACGAAGCGCATTTTCTTTGTCGGGAACTTTCTGCGCCACAACAAGATCTCCTCTCGCACGCTCGCGTACGCGATCAACTTTTGGTCAAAAGGCAGCATGGAGGCGCGCTTCTGCAAGCACGAAGGGTACCTCGGTGCGCTGGGGGCGTTCCTGCGCAACGCGGAGGTTACGAACGTCCACGGCGAGGCGTTCGCGTCAGCCGCTCGCTCGGCAGCATCTCCCCGCCCGTCGACCGTGTAGACAAGAGAGAGCGACAGATGTGTATACAAGGTGAGAGACTGCGTTCAATACACAGAATGCAGCAACATACTTTGATGAAAAATGAGACGTAGTATTTGCAAAAAGAAACAGAATTCACACAAAAAACACAATATGCAGCCAGTCTGCCATGTAAGCCATCTCTTCTTCGCTCACTCTCTGGCCTGTAGGAATGGAGTTTACACATTCTCAATGTGCTTGAAGCTGTTGTTGCCACCACTGGCGCTGCTCTCCATGTCGGACACCGCAGAAATCGCGTCCGTCGTGCTGCTGCGGAACCACTCGAGTGCCAAGTTCTTGTTCTTCTGGAAGCATAGGAACGCCTCGACGAGCGCCGGGTTGTTCACAAGCGCGTTGTCGCACAAGGCTCCTTCCGTGCGGAGCAGCACGTTGCGAACCTCGGTGCGCACAGTCTCGCCGCTGGATGACGCCGCTGGCAGTGACAACACGATCTCTGCGTACGGCGCAATGAGCGGGAAACGCAGCTGATTGTTCTTCCACCAGCCGAGAGGGTCTACATCGCGGTCGGCAAGCGGTAGCGACAGGTACGCGGTGAGCTCTCGCTGCCATGTCACGATGAACTCGTTGTCCTGCTGCAGTCCCTCTTTCGAGCCCGACGGCAGGTGCGCGAGCAAGTCATCGTCCTCATCGTCATCGTCATGGCCGCCTGCGCCGCTGCCGTCATCTGCCGACTTGAGCTCGACTTTTTCCAAGTCATACGAGCCACCACCAGCTTTGTCCTCCGGCATAAATGCAAACAAGCGGCGCAAGTACGACTTGCCAACCTCGCACTCAATTTCCGATGACAAGTAGCAGTATTCCTTGTCCTTGTATCGCGGGTCGAAAAGCGTCGCCGCGTAGCAAATCGCTGGTAGCGCCGCAAACTGTTCGCGCAGCTCGCGTGCAAGCTGCTCAAAGAATTGCTTCCAGGCTGGCGGGTTCATGTGCGTCGGCAGTCCGTCCGTGACCGCCTGGCGCTCGGCGTAGATTACCAGCGCGGCGGCGAGTGTCGAGATGCTGGAGAGCCCATTCTTGTACACTTCCTTGTCTCTCCCCGTCTTCTTGCGCTTCTCACCCTCCAGCGTGTCCGAGTACCGCGCGAACGGACGCAGCTTCTTCACCATGAAGCCGATCCACTCGACGACTGACATGTCGAGAAACTCGATCCCGTAGTCCTGCGACAGCTGCTCCAGCGTCAGTAGCGTGTCCTGGAGTCCGCGGATGAAGTCATAGAACGATTCCGAGTCCAGCAAGCCCGCCTTCAGGTCAAAGAATGGATGCTTGCTCTTGAACAACGCACAGACTTCCTTGTTCGAGACGAATCGCTCAATGAAGGACTCAATGGTGCTCACGGCCGTCGGGAATGCCTTGCTGAACGCGCGCTTCGTCAGCGACTGGCGCAAGTATGAGACCGCAGACTTGACCAGAATCGTCTCCTGTGCGGCGTCTGAAGACCCCATGCGGCTGTCGAGACCCACACCAACAAAGAGCGACGGGATGTCCGTCGCAGAGAACGCGTTGCCTTCCTGGTCCACGAGCGGGAGCGTGTCCTTGACGAGCGCGATGACCTTGTCCTTGATATTCACGCGCTGTGTGCAGGCAAAGAGATCACAGCGTTAGCTTCGCACAGTGTCGTAGAAAATGTACCCAATGCATCATGCTCACTTACATCAAAGTACTGGTCAAGGATCACCTTCAGTCCATCGACGTTGACGATATCGTCCACTGAGATGCACCCGAGCACAGCCTCGTGCGCGCGGAAGTTGACGCTGAAGTGGACCTTGATGGCGATGTACTGCTTCGCCTTCGGGGCACTGAAGCTCGGGATCTTCCAGGTCTCGAGTGAGACACCAACCTACACAGGCAGCCGCATTTTTAATCAGTAATACTGATAGAGAATGTGTTTAATGAAAGAGAAGCGAAAACCTACCGATTTCGCCTTTTGCAGCAGCTCTTTCGTCGAAAGGATGACGCTTTCGTGGAGCATCAGCACACTTTTCGCGACCGCGTCTTCGTTCGGGACCGAGAAGCGCTTCTCGCCGAGCATCTGCTGTAAAAAGAACTGGAACCCTGGTTTGCTGGCAAAATTGAGCGGCAAGTTGTCCACCAGAGCCGTGAGCGCTACGTTTATAAAACACACATACACACGACCGAAAGGCGTCAGCTAAACCTCAATACAAGATCATCAGAGTTCAGATTTCAGTAGCGTCATACCAAGGTCTTGTGCGATTTGATCCTGACTGAGCGTGATGGTAGGTGGCACTCCGCAGACGTTGTAGCTCTCGCGCTGCTCTTTCACGAGCATACCTGGCGCGGAGGAAGCCGACACCGCAGCTACCGTAGCAGAAGCAGCAGCAGGCGCTGGGAATGTAGGGAACGCCAGACCGGCGGCGTGCTTGTTGCCCTGCAGTGCGGTGAACGACGGCGACGACCCAGCAGCGAGCGCCGCCGCCAGCTGCGGGTACACGGCCGCGAGGTCCGCGGGCGTGACGCCCTTCTGCTTCTTCACGGCGCGCTTGTTCTCGCGGTGCTCCTCGCACGCGTTGTTCGCCTGCTGGTGCGCGGCGTCCGTGCGGCCGGCGGTGCGCAGGTGCGAGAGCAGGTTGGACGAGTGGTGGCCCTTGATCACACGATCGCAAAACTTGCAGACCGAGTTGCCCATCGAGTCCTTCTCGAAGTACGTCCAGACTGCGGACACGCTCGCCGGTCCGTTGAGCGAGAGCGACGCGGTCGCCAGCGCGGCCGAGTTCATGGCCGCGGCCACGACGGCGGCGTTCGCGCTCGTGGTGCCAGCGGCGGAGCCGTCGCTGCCGCCCTGCGCGCCCGCGGCATCTTCACTCGCACTTCGCTTCACCATGCTGGTCGATGCTGGCGATTCGGTATTCTTGCTTTATACCGGTAGAAAACTTGCTTTGACCAGTTACCAGTCGGCGAGAGGGGAGTTCTTTGTGGTTTGGGACCTAAACCAATGTGACTCACTTCATTTTGGGCACAGAAATGTGGACCAATGCCGAAAAGGATGTGGACCACGTCATTTATAAGCTGGCGTGAGAGAGATAATGTGCACCACCTAACTCCAGTGAGTTTGCGAGACAAAGAGAACTTCTATTAATGTGGCCGTGGAGATGAAGAAGATAAAACTTATGAGACTTATAAGTGGGTTTTAGGACGAGTCCGATATGTAAAACTGGCCGACTTTGGACATACCAACATCAAAAACATCAAAACCAAACCGCTCAGTTGTTTAGCATCGGTGTCTGTGCGTGCGTGCTGCGTATGTGTACGGGACAGACGCTAGATGTGACGCTTTTTCCACCTCAAAAGGGGATGAGCTAGCTTTTTTGCGGGTCTGTACTTCTTTTTTTGAATTATAAGTGGGAGCTCACCCTTACTTGAAATGAAAGAGGGATATCAACTTTTTGTGCGGGATCTGTCCCTACTTTCCGTTGTTAGCGTTTACTATGGCATCTAGGTCAGCAACTTTACAAATCGTCGACTTTGCGTGGATGTGCCACTTCAACTCGACATTACCATCATTCCTGCCTGCACTTTAGCAGGGCGACGTACGACAGCTTGATGACATACACGTGACTAACACAATTTAATAGTGACAAAAGTGAGGAAACCGGTTTTGGTGGAAGTGCGAATACTGTGCGTGTGCGTGTGCACATGTACGTGCTTGAGCGTGGGCACGAGCATGAGTGTGAGAAAGTGTGCGCGCGTGTTTACATCTATCTTTCTGAGAGTTATTGAAAGCATACATGTGTTGTATCTTTTCATGTTCTTTTGTATGTGGTTGGATACATAATGTGATCCAATAGTTATAAAAATGAGGTAAAGAGAAAACTGGTGGAAGTGCTTGTGAGCACAAACATGCATGGATGTGTACAGAGATCATGGTGTGCATGCAGTGCATGTGCACGTTTGTGCTTAAGTAAATAACACGCTTTGTAAGTGCGCGCGTTTACATAAGTGTGTGGCGCTGGTTGCGATTGTGTTTGTGAGATAATGATAGTGGGGTGTAATGTGTGCGTGTCAGCATGCGGCGGCGTGAATGCATGATAGATATAAATACTATATGCGCAAAGTGTACTTGCTGTACGTGTGTTTGGATGCCCGCATCTGCTTAGAAATGCATGCGCTACTTACTGTATGTGCGAGGATGTAGTTTAGTGCAACACGAGGTGGGTTGGTTCGACAAAGAGGACAATTCCGTACCAGTATTTTTGAATATATTAGCACAATTAGTGAAAGCTGTCATGGAAATTGTTCACACAACAATGAATGGAATATGGACAGGGTGTGTGTGGGCGGGCAAATGTTTGCGCGTGCTTATGCAAATGAAATCGTGTACATCGAGCGCGTGCTCACGCAAGTGTCGATTGGGTTATTAGAGTAGCATGTTTGGGATATTGTATGCATGTGTACGAATGTAAGAAATATATGTTAGCGTTGTGGTCTGCATCGTCGGTGCTGCATCGGCATTGATGATGAGTTCATGTCTATGTATGTAACTGTATTGAGTGCGATTGAAGTTGCACGTTGCACGTGCGTTGGCGTGCGCAATTAATTGTGCATATGCGTTCGTACCCTCGCGGGTTCCAATATTTATAATGGTTAGCGTACACAAGTGAGAGAGTACTAAACATTCACAGAGCGCAGCGGTCAGATGGAACCTGCACAAATGAGTGTGACGCTAAGAACCAAAGTGCAAGTTGGCACGCGTGCATGTCTGGAGTACTTTTGCGTGATTGATATTTGATGACTGCTACAGTTTACTCGGGTTTTGAACCCATGTGTATGAACCCATGTATCAACAAATACAGCATGAGAGGATGGCTGCATGTAAACCCATGTATCAATCGATATAGTACAAGAGGATGGCTAATGAATGTGAGACAACAGCAGTACGCAACAAGATAAACTACAGCCTGGACAAAGTATGCGAGCCACAAATTGTGAGTGTGTAAGTGGTGTGAGTACGTGTGTGGCAGACTCATATATGTAGACTGTACGTGATCCGTATGAGCTATAGTACTTGAATGGAGGATAGTGTGAAGGACACAGCAGCGAGAGTACCCATGTACTGTCCGCATGGATCAATGCACTGGGAGACCTTTCATACAAAGTAGACATCTGTATCAATTGATGGACGTAAAAATCAATGCAGAGATGAAGTAACCAGAATATGAGAAAATAAACACAACACAGACTTAGTTGACGCCGTCAACCTGTGTTCGATATAATCTACTTGGCAGTGGACCAAAGTTGGACCTGCGCAAGAAACGGAGGTGCTTAGCGCTGCGCCAGCTCAGGAGTGGGCCCCCAAGCGAAGCGAAGAGCTGGTGCCTCTTACTTGATCTCGCGCTGCTGCCGAGCGACCGAGGTTTACTAGAGCCAGACACTAAATCTACTCCAATCAAGCTGTATGCAACTTCAACGAGAGACTGAACTGATGATACTTTATGAGACATAATATATACACAAAATTCCTATTATAACTGCACAATCCAAATATTAAAAACACCCCCGAAAATCCCTCCATCCACACTTGAAAAAGCACCCGCTCTGCGGGCGCCGCCCGTCTAGTGCACCATTTTCGTCTCAAGTGATACGAATCGACAAATGAAGTGCTGGGTTTTTGAGTGAAGTGTGCTTCCTCCCAAAATACATATTTTTTTACAGTTATCGATTTTATGAGGTAAGTTGAGGGTGGAGGGAAGGTCCCACCCCACGTCTCACCATGGTGTGTGTTTTTGGTTGGTGTGAAAGAAAGGTCATGAACATGAGTTGTGTGAACCACGTCACTATAAAGTCTCAAAAACGACCGCTCTTTTTGCACGAACCATTTCATTCAAAAACCCAGCACTTCATTTGCCGATTCGTACCAATTGAGTCGAAATGGTGTACATAAATTGGATCGACGATGTGAGTGTTAGGTTCGTTCATTTGCTTGGTACGTACTTATTATCAGCCTACTTAATTTTTTCACATCCGCACGTGCCTCTTTTAAGTATGGATTGTTCTCCTTCTCTTCGGCACAAGCTCTCTGAATTTGTGGCAATGCGTCGAATATCTGGGGGAAGTTGGCTTCCTGCTTGGATTGCTACGTCCATCGCTCACTTAAGTTTGTGGTGGAGGGCTGCTGTCTCCTCGCTCGCTTTTAAAAGTGAGACGCCGAAGGCAACGGGGACCTCAGCCATCGATCTCCGCTTCTTGCTTAGTCAGTTCTACATTTGCTCGCACACCCGTCTGAAAGGCTTGCAGCTCAAGCGAACGCACTCGGGGATCATGAAGGAGCCACTGGACCCACCGTACCGCTGCGTCAAGGCGAGCCTCAAGAGCGTCGTCAACAACAATCTCGTCGTGGAGAAGTTAACCAATGCCGCGCTATGGACCAACGGCATCATCATCCACACGCTCCAGCTGCTCTAGCTATACCTGCTCCATTGTTGCGAGAAGGGCGACGCACTGCCCACGCTCGACAGACAGTTTGTGACCTCAGTCATGAAGGTGCTCTGGAAGCCGCCCTCCCAGGGCAGGGCTCCAAAGGCCGAGACGCAGAGCATCAAGAAGAAGCTCAAGGCCCTCTATGAGCAGCACTACAAGGCGTACGTGTCGGAGGAGCTCAGCTACAAACACATGAACACCGTGCTCAACTACCTCTCGACCGACGTCATCACCATGTACGAGAACAATATCAAGCAGCACTACGCCGAGTACGTTGAGCGGTACGTCAACGTGTCGTGGCGCAAGAAGGAGCTGGTCGCCATTATCAGGAGGAGTGAGAGGAACAAGGAGCCGTCAGGACGCGCTGCGCGCTCGCTTGCGCAGGGTCAAGAACGACTTGCTCAGGCCACACCTGTCGAAGACGTCGCATCCCCTCTACCATGCGTGGATAGACGAGCAGCGCTGCCTGGTGGTCCCTGCGAGGAAATTGCAAAAAGACAACGTCCGCTACGACATCCAGTGCTCATCGCAGGACTACCTCCAGTGCATGCTGCACATGATGAGGGCGGTCGAGGCGCACGGCACGAGCGTCAAGAACGCATACCCATTGCACAGTAACGTTGTGCTCAAATACGTCCGCATAGACACGGTGTTGCTCGCCAACCTCTGCTTCACGGAGGAACAGGGTAAGCGAAGCGACTACATGACGAAGGGCAACCTCGTCAAGCGCCACGACAGCACCTAGGGCTTCTTCTTCAAGACCAACATG
>JALBZB010000620.1:0-22001 GCA_038050625.1 Pythium sp. MPC-2022a | reverse complement strand
ATAATCCCCGTCCCCCGCGACTTTGGCAAAAATTTGCGGCCTTTATTTATATAAAAATCTCTAAACTTAAACAATATTTTATCCCGTTGGCGCATGTCTAAAACCCGTCCCCCCCCCCCCCTCCGTTTCATTATGAATAGCCATCCGCTGTTCACGGCGGAGGAGATGGAAGACAGCTTGGGTGTGAAGCGCGCGGCAATTCGCAAACTCGAGCACGAACTGGGCATCCCGACGACGCAGTTCGACGTCCAAGACATCAAATACGTCTCCACCGTGCTCTACAAGGTAATGCTCATGGTTGACCGACCTATCAGTGGCATTCAATCTCTCATTTGTTAAAAACGGTGCACATGTAATGAATTCTATCACAGGCTGCGTCAGATCTGAACTGGACCGAGTACGAGATGGACCACATCCTGCTCGCGCGTGGGAACGTGACGCTCGATGTGAACTCCAGTGAGGTCGAGGAAATCGAGTTTGTAAGCAAGGACATGATCCCAGGATTGCTGAACGACTCGGAGCGCCAGCTATCGCCCTGGTTCCGCCTCATTTGCGCCAACTTGCTGCCAATCTGGTGGGAAAACCTGGACGCGATGCTCGCAAAGGACAATGCCGACCGCTCGATCCACGACTACCGCTAAGCTTCATGAAAAGCGCCTCAGAGTTTTTGATAAAGCTTCAAGTTTTCAAGGATGAGATTCCAAGATGGTACATAAATGAAATACACAAGAGTTTATAAATGATTGAGTGCTATGCTTGGCTCTAGGAGTCGAAGCGGCTTGAGGGCAGGAGGTTCGAGAAGCTGTTGGTGACCTTCTTGAAGTACGAGCTGATCGAGTATTTCTTGAACTGAGACATGCGCAGTCCGGCGCTCGACAGATAGTTGCCGCTCTTGTCTGTGCCCGTCCAGCCGACGTAGAGCGTGAGGTCGCAGGTCGTCGCGTTCTCGCTCGAGCAATCGGTCAGGCTCGAGTAGCAGGTGTATCCGCTGTCTGCGACTTTCGAGGATGACGTGTTGACTGCCGAGCCGTACAAGTTGGGCTCACAGGTCCCTGGATCGCAAAAGTAGCAGCCGTCGTCCCAAGTCACGCCTTGAACCTGCAAAGATTCAACCACACGGCTGGTTAGATCCAAGATCAGTGAACAACACGGTAAGCACCAGTACACTTTGGGCTTACCACTCCTTTCTTGACCGAGATGATCGCAGTCATGTACGGGTACACGCGACCGGCATCGGATGCGAAGAGCTTGTAGTACGAGCGCAAGGCGCCACTTGACACCGAGACGTACGCGCCATTCGGGTTCGCGCCAATACGAGGGTCATTCCAGGCTGTTTAGAGAATCATGAGAGAGACAAGCAAGTCAGACAAATGGGGAATAAGCGGAGGCACGGTGATGGAACACGGAGTGCACTTACAGTCAGTGACGCGCAGCACTGTGAACTTGTCGGCTACGGGCATGAACACGGCGCGGAAGTTGTCGTTCACGTTGATGCAGACGTACGTTATGTCTCCCTTCTTGAGCAGCGGCGGCGTCGCGTGTGGAGAGCAGAGGCTCGTGATGTTCGTTTGAGCACACTCTGTGACTTCCAGGAGCGTCGTTGCTGCTGCTGCAAGCACAGCGAGCAGGGAGCGTGCACCTCGCGATCGTCGATGGCACATCATACTCATCGTTGTAGGAGCGCTAGCTGGTGGCGAACTCGACAGCTCACACGATGCGAATCAACTCGTTGCTCCACTCAGCACCAGCACAACTCAACTCTCCGCGACGGCTCGCCTCAGCGGAAATCGGTTTCGCTTGCACCACAAAGTCGGTCGCTCAAAGTGTGAAACGGACCATATGCGTGCCATCCAGCTTGTTCTGCTCTCGTTCTTGATCGGATGCCGTTGAATGGAATGGATCGGAAGAGGAACGCCGGTTCAAGAGAGCTGTCCGTTACAGCCACACGTGCACATTTTCGGAACCCATGAGCTCCAAGAAATCCACACCAAGCTCCTCTTGTGAAGCGCCAATGCAGTCAACCCAGACTGACATCCGCGCTGGCATGATCGTTTGCCATCGTGATTACTTCAGAATGAATCCTGCAATGAGATCACTTCATTCAGCCGGACGTGGCTCCTTCATCTTGGATTGCACTGCATTGCGTCATGGAGCTCTTCGCCATTGCTGGTGCCGGAATCAGATTTCTGATAAGCGTACCCTCTTTCCTCTCTCATCCATCAAAACTGGCGGGAGGGTCCGACTTCCTGCCACGTAGCGAGCGTCACTCGTCCGTTTCTTTGTCGCACAAACCGGTGGCTCGGCTGCGACAGATTCGATTGCGCGCCAAAAGAAGGGATCGCTCTCGTTTTGGTGCGGGACGGGGTAGGGTGGGGCTGTGGAGTACTTTTCCTCCTTGATGATGTGTTACTTCAGAGCCTGCCTTGTGAAGTGATGGAAGAAAGCAAGCAACACACTTTTCTCGATGGCACGCGCTCTGATGGAATGGAATGGATTAGCGAGTCAAGTTTGCATGCATATTTCGAGTGTGCAAATGAACATGACAACTAAACTAAACTTTACATGACTTTGTGCTATATAGTACCGGTAATAGAAAAATTACAGAGTTAGTTGCGTATGGAGCATGCACCGTCTACGGTCTCTCTCTGACGTGTTGTTGATTCTCCTGAAAGAATCTGCAGCCATTTCTGTTCTCCACCCCACGAGACACATACAACATCTCTGAGTCAGTGATTTCGGTTCTTGCATGAATGTGAATCCAAACCAGTTCAAGTTTGCAAAAGGGCATGTAAACTGCATTTCATCGTGAGAAAGTGGAACGTCGAGCTCAACCTTTCTTTTGGATTCGAAGACACCAACAAATATTGCCGCTCGAATGTGATGCTGACCTCGTTCTGACTGTAACTGTAGCAAACAAAGCCAAGGATGAACATGTTGAAAGTGGCCTGCGCATTTTCACCCCATTCATCCTCGTCATGTTAAACCAACACAGCTTACCTCCAATTGCCTCTCTCTTACTGAGTCTTGGCGTAACTATCCATCCATCCACTCATCCATCATCGACACCTTCATAAACCCGTGCAAAATGCAGTTTCGTACTTAAACGAACACACTCTCCTCCCTTTCTCACTTCAGCTTTTTCGTCTTGGTTGCTTCGTGCTCTGTTACTTTTCAGTTCGTGCTACTTCAGCGGTTGTTGGCGCGCCTGCCAACCCCCGCGCCACCGCAGCCGCAGCTTTGCGGGTTAGAGCTCTCTCTTCCTGCTCATTCGCCATCCGTCTCGCCCCCCAGCAGCCAGTAGCAAGCATGAGCGCGTTCTTCCCAGTGATCTCGACCCTGAGCCCAGCGGCCCCACAGCTGCCAGCGCGCCGCGCCGCCTCGCCATCGATCTTGGCCACCTCTGCCGCCAAGCAGTGGGACGCGCGCCTCTCGCACACGCCGATCCACGACAACGCGTACTACGCCAAGTGCATGGTTGCCGGCGTGCTCTCGTGCGGCCTCACCCACACGGCCATCACGCCGCTCGATGTCGTCAAGTGCAACATGCAGGTGAACCCGGGCAAGTTCAACGGCCTCGTGCAGGGCATCAAGATGATCGCCGCCGAGGAAGGTTCGGCGGCGCTCTTCAAGGGCTGGGCGCCAACCGCGATCGGTTACTCGGCGCAGGGCTTGTGCAAGTTCGGCTTCTACGAGTACTTCAAGGACACGTACTCGACGATGGCTGGTGAGGAGAACGCCTACAAGTACCGTGGCTTGATCTACCTCGCCGGTTCGGCCTCGGCCGAGCTCATCGCCGACGTGGCGCTCTGCCCAATGGAGATGATCAAGGTCAAGGTGCAGACCTCGCCAGCCGGCACGTTCCCAGTGGAGTTCGGCCCTGCGCTCGCCGCCATGCGAGCGAACTCGGCGGAGACCCGCTTCCCATTCGGCTCGGTCGTGCCGCTCTGGTCGCGCCAAATCCCATACACCATGGCCAAGTTCTTCTTCTTCGAGAAGGTCGTGGAGGGCTTCTACACGTACGTGTTCACTGAGCCAAAGAGCACGTACCCAAAGAGCACGCAGCTCGGTGTGACTTTCGCTTCGGGTTACCTCGCCGGTGTGATCTGCGCCATCGTGTCGCACCCAGCCGACTCGGTTGTGTCGCTCATGGGCAAGGCTGAGAACAAGGGCAAGTCGATCGGCACGATCGCCAGCGAGACTGGTCTCAAGAACCTCGCGACCAAGGGTCTCGGCACGCGTATCATCATGATTGGTACGCTCACTGGTCTTCAGTGGTGGATCTACGACACGTTCAAGACGGTCTTCGGCATGGGCACGTCCGGTGGCGCTCCAGCCAAGAAGTAAACTACTTTTCGAGAGTAGTCAGTCTCCTTGGGTCTAGAGCAAACTGAGAGAGTGGGAATGCTGCGAACTGCTGGCAGTGTGACCTGTAGCGATGTTTTAGCTCCACGTCATGGGCAGATCGTTTCTTTTTTCTTTCTACATGCAAATACATCACAAAAGCAATTGGTTGTCTTGTTATTTCCTCATATCTGTGTCACAATTCACTGAAGTGTATTAGTTTGTGTGGATGCTGGTTAATTCAAGCCACATGCATTCATTCACACAAGCACATCGATACCATTGCGCCATGCGCACTCTTCACGGTTTCTGATTGACTTGAATCACTGATTGATTCCTAGCGATACCCGACAGAATTATCGCCTGTTGACTGACTGACTGGGGTTCCTGGGCTTTTTGTGCATTGGATTGAATTGTTGTTGCTTTGCATTGTACATGACGATCGATTGACGGACGGACGGTAACTTAGGAGAAGAAGAGCGTGTGCACGGCCATGACGACGAGCGCGCCGGCGACGTACTGACTCTTGCGCTCGCCGATGCGTGAAGCCTTCCAGCAGAGCCCCGAGAGCCCCTCGTGCTTGCCTGGCTGCTGGCCGCGGTCGAAGATCGTGGGGAATTTCATGCGTACGAACGTGCACATGCAGATAAAGAGCAAGATCACGGTGATCAGCCCCTGGAGACTGAAGAGCGCGGACTAATGTGCATATAGTACAGATACATAGCGGGGTTAAATGGACGCATACATAGACACATTGAGAGATAGATAGATAGAGATACATGAGCTCATTCGCACCATTATTGTTGCGGCTTGGTGTGGTCGCTTTCCACGTATCCAAAGCTTCGCAGCAAAGACAAGAACAAGAGAGGGATCGACACTCACCGCACACGCCAGATTTATACGTCCTCTCCACTCTGGCAACAAAGAAAACGACCAAAAAGGCGGCGCAAATTGGTGTTACATAGTGGGCCACGGGCGAGATGACCCTTCTCCTTAGTTGACATCCTCTTCTGTTTCCAGCAGGAGGGGCGACGCGGGTTCCGCGCCATTCTGCGGGGCGGGCTCGACTGCGCCGCGCAAAAGAGGCCACTGCGTAAGGGTGGTGGATAAAACCTCATTAAACCTCGAGGTTCTGCGCGAAAAACCTCGCTCACCCGAACCTATGGGCCGCAACAAGCAGGGGGGCTTGGCTTGTTGTGTGTGAGCGGCCAGGGACGCACCAACAAAAAAAACAAAAAGAGTGGAGAGAGACCGACCGACGCAGGGCAGACGCCAAGATGAACCGCCTTCCTCAATTCGCGCAACGCGCTGCCAAGGTATGTGACACGAGTTCTCTATATGTGACGTGTGTGTAGCTCTGTGTATGTGTTGCGCCTGTGCGTCTGTGGTGTCGTTATGGGTTTGTAGCTCCTCGTGCGCGAAGAGCTCATTTAGCTGGCTCACTCTCGCATTCCGGCGGGCTGGACCACCAAAATTACACACACACACACACACATGAGCCAATTTGAGCCTATCGATTTGTTGTTCTGTGGATGGCTGATGGTTATGGATATGATGTGTGCGATTGTAGATCGGAGCTGGCGCTCTTGTCGGTGGCTCGGTGCTGACCGGTGTGACCGCGTTCAGCGGCGACCAGATCGATGCGCTCCACTACGGCTTTGACCACACTGGTCCGCTGTCGTCGTTCGACTACGCCAGCGTGCGTCGTGGCTACCAGGTGTACAAGGAAGTGTGCTCGACCTGCCACAGTCTCGAGCGCATCTGCTTCCGCAACCTCGTCGGCGTGATCTTCTCGGAGGACGAGGCGAAGGCTGCCGCCGCGGATATTGATGTCGTCGACGGCCCAAACGGCGAGGGCGAGATGTTCGAGCGCCCTGGTAAGCTCTCGGACCCGCTCCCAAAGCCATACGCGAACGACGAAGCCGCCGCCGCTGCGAACAACGGCGCGATTCCTCCAGATCTTTCGCTCATGTCGAAGGCGCGTGTGAACGGTCCAGACTACCTCTTCGCGCTGTTGACCGGCTACGTTGAGCCACCTGAGGGCAAGGAGCTGCTGCCAGGTCTCTACTACAACCCATACTTCGGTGGCGGTGCTATTGCCATGGAACGTCAGCTGAACGACGGCCAGTTGGAGTACGCCGATGGCACCCCAGCCACGACCTCGCAGATGGCCAAGGATGTCGCGGTCTTCCTCGCGTGGGCGTCCGAGCCAGAGCACGATGTGCGAAAGAAGCAGGGTTTCCAGACCGCGCTCGCGCTCGCCGGCATGGTGGTGCTGACTGGTTACTACAAGCGTGTGAAGTGGGCGCCACTGAAGACCAGAAAGATCACGTACACCAAGTAAGCGTGCGACTCTCATCATGACGACGACGATCAGCAGGACGACGACGACGACGGGCCACACACCTTTGCATTTGTAGACGAGATCAAAGCCGCCGACCTACTCCGTCTCTCTCTGGTTGGATGAATGGGAATGAGGCGGATAGCGAAGCACACAAAGAACAAGAGCGTGTTGATATGAATTCGTGTTTGTTGTCTGTCAGCCATGTGGAGGGAGGTTCGGACGTGGACGTGTGGATGCAGACGGCGACACGAAGACATGGGGACAATTGAAAGAAGAAGAAGAACGAGGCGATAGTAATAACTGGCATCAACCAAGAGAAGAAGAAAAAAAAGTCAATAAACAAAACACCATACACACATACAAGCAGTATCTCTGTTCATCATTATCAATATCATTGTCATCAGCTCCACAGGTCCATGAACAGAGAGAGAGCAACACACAGGCAATTTGCCTTCATCTCATTTCGCACATGTTGCATTTCTATGGCATGCACTGCACGCTCCACCACACAACAGCATTCGCTATTGCGCCACCAACTGCCCAAAAATTATGTGGCCCATCCTTCACACCAGCACACATTATCCTCTAAAATACGATCTGTGGCAGCAGTTCAGTCAAGGTTTTTCGCTCCATGGATGCACTAATCACTAAGGTTTTTCGTTCCAAAATGGCTGGCGGGTGGCCGAAATGTGTCGCTTGGAGCACCAAACAAAAGCAGCACCAGCGGATCGAGCGAATCGCCATCGGCCGCACCAACAACGCGCTGTCGCTATCTGCCTGCAGCCGCCTGCCGCCATCACACCCACACATAGACACATAGACGTACAGTACCATGGCCAAGGTCCCTGCCTCCAAGCTGATTCGTGTCGGCACCGATGCGCCGCACATGGTGAGTCATTCAAGCAATCGTCTTCGTCTTGCAAGCGCGATGGAGTGAAAAATGGCAAACGTTGGTGCTAATCTGCTTGTGTGTCTGTTGCTGTTGCTCGCTTATTGACTTCGATTGCGACTATAGCCTGATGTGGACACAGTGACGTCCCACACTTTCGTGGAGCAGCTGAAGAAGCAGGTGAAGGTGAAGATTCAGAGCCTGTCGGAGGACGAGATCGTGTTCGACCTCATCGGCATCGACGCGTCGGTGGCGAACGCGTTGCGCCGCATCCTACTGGCCGAAGTGCCGACCATGGCGATCGAGCACGTGTACATCTGGAATAACTCGTCGATCATCCAGGACGAGGTGCTCGCGCACCGCCTCGGTCTCGTGCCGCTTAACGTGGACCCGCGCGAGTTCCAGGCGTTCCCAGACAACGAAGAGGCCGAGGCCACGGACGAGAACACGATCGTGTTCAAGCTCGACGTGACGTGCAAGTATGACCCGGCGCACCCGCAGGACCTGTCCAAGGCTCTGCACACGTCCGTGTACTCGCGCGACCTCGAGTGGGTGCCGCAGGGCAACCAGGAGGAGCGCTTTGGCGCGATCCGCCCCGTGCACGAAGACATCTTGATCGCCAAGCTGCGTCCCGGACAGAGCATCGCGCTGGAGGCGCACTGCAGAAAGGGTGTGGGCAAGGACCACGCCAAGTTCTCGCCCGTGGCGACGGCCTCGTACCGTTTGATGCCGCACGTCGAGTTCAAGCAGAAAGTGACCGGCGCGGACGCCAAGAAGCTCGTGGAGGAGAAGTGCGCGATGGGGCTCTTCGACATCGAGGACCTCGGCGGCGTGCCCACGGCCGTGGTCAAGGACTCTCGGAGCTGCACAATGTGCCGCGAGTGCATCCGTGAGCCGGGCTGGGAGGAGAAAATCCAGCTGGGCCGCATCAGCGACCACTTCATCTTTAGCGTCGAGTCTGTGGGCATGATCAAGCCCGAGGAGCTGCTGCCCGAGGCGCTCAACGTGCTCGTAGAGAAGTGCAACCTCGCGTTAGAGTCGTTCAACCAGGTCGAAGAGGAAGAGGAAGAAGGTGACGACGACATGGGCGAGGACGACGAAGAGGAAATGGAAGAGTAGATTAATACGCACAACACACAAGAAACACACGATACACGCACTAAGAATATATGATGATCACACTGCTTTGTTGACAATGAGAGCGTATGCGCAATAGAGACATCATTGCAATTGATAGCATAATGAGGAAGCAATTGATAACAGAATGAAGAAGTCCTAGATGGGATCGCATTCAAGAATGAATACGAACAAGGACACACGCACACAAAGCGGAATCGCGTTGGTAACCAATGTTGCCATGACCTATCAACTCTAACTTAGAAGGCAACCACCTATCGCCACACGCCCATCTTTGCCGCTGCGTGCTCCAAGCGGTCTCTTGCTCTTTTGGTTTCAAAATGGCAGCAAAGAGCTCGCATTCGCTCACCCGAAGCAAAGTCGCTGTCTCCCTCGTTGCGCGCCTTGTCACCCTCTCTCTCTCTTTCACTTTCCTCCCTCCTTCGTCTCCTTCTTCTTCTGCTTCTTACCTCCATACTGCCGACACAGACAACCAACGAGCGGTGCTCTTTGTGTGCGTTTGTTACGCGCTTAGGCGTCCTTGTTGAGGAAGACTGAGGCGGCGCGGATGCCGACGAACACGATGGCGATCTTGGAGAGGTCCCAGGCGATGGCCTTGATCTGCTTGGACGTGTCCACTGGCGCCTTCTTCTTCTTGAGCATGAACATCCTGGACGCGGAGACTTGATGGACGAGTGGCTTGGTCGATCGACTTGCTTCGGAGCTCTTCCTTCTTGCTTGTGTGAGTATCAACGCCGCTCTCTCTCGCTGTTCTTGGCACCCAATAGTTTTGAGATACTCCACTAAAGTACGCTATCGAACTTAGAAGGATGAAAATAGTACGGATACAAATCTGCGACGTGTGAAAAAAGGTGATGGATTTGATGGGATGCAACGTGAGACTTGCACAAGACACTTTTTCAACAAGTCTCAGCAAAACGAAGAGCTACATTAACAAAAGACAGGACGATGTGGCGCTACTGCCACTTGTTCCTACGTACTATGGACAATTACACAGTATGCAACTTAATAACCATTGGACGCCGCGATCGTGCGCAGCGCGTACGTGATCTGGAACGCCGTGGGTCGCTTCGCGCGGTTGAACGACAGGCACTTCTCGGCTAGTTTGAGGATCTTTGGCGGACAGTCCGCTGTGAAGCTCGGTGTGAGTGTCCCCGCCGCGACCATCTGCAGCACGGCGACTTCGTTCAGCTCGTTGTCCATAGGTCCGCGCACTTTCTCGTACGGGAGCTCGTGGGTGTCCATCTCTGAGAGCACGACACCGAGCGCAAAGATGTCGCACGACTGGTCGTAGTCGCTGTTGCCGGAGATGATCTCAGGCGCGAGCCACCTGCCTGTACCCACACCGGCCGTCATCGTGACTTGCTCGGACTGGAACCGAGAGACTCCGAAGTCGCTCACTTTCGCTTCCATGTCTTTACCGAGCAGCACGTTTCGCGATTTCAGGTCACGATGCACCAGCGGCGGCGAGAAGGAGTGCAAGTAAACGAGCGCATCAGCCACGTTGATAGCGATTTTGAGCTTCTCGGTGGTCCACACACCTCGGAAACCCTCAGCGTTGCGTACCAAGTAGGACCGCAGGTCGCCATTCTCCATGTACTCGAAGAGCGCCTGCAGGTCGGACTCGATCGTCCACGCGACGCCGATCAGCGGCAGGATGCACGCGTGGTCCATTTTCGACACAAGCTTGATTTCAGCCACGAAATCCTGCGTACGCTGCCACGTCACTTCGTCGCGCTTCAGTCTTTTGGACGCTACAAACTGGGTCTGACGGTATTTCGCGAGCCACACCACGCCGAATGCACCAGAGCCGATGCGCTCGATGTCTTCAATGTCCTCGGATCGCACTTGAAGCGACATGAGCTCTTGATCATCCCATATCGAGCGCCGCGAGGAACTGGAGCCCAGATTGGTGTAGTTTGTACCCGAACTCGCAAAGCTGCTCTGCTTTGCAAAGCCCGTCCCGCGGCTCTCCAAGTAGTCTGTCGGCTTCTCATCACCAGCAGCGTTGCGGCGGCGTCGCATCCAGATCACGGATCCAATGATGAATGCTGTGAGCGCGACCGCACCAACTACGCCGCCAATGAGCTCAGCGGAGGAGCTGCTGCCTTTTTCGTGTGCCGCTGTGGTGGAGATGCTTGCATCTACACAGACTGCAGCGCCGCCGAGCTCTTGTTGTGAGGCTGTGGGGCATGACAGCGGACCGAAGGAGTCCACGATCAGCGTCGGGATTCCCTTGAGAAAATCGAACTGCGTCGATCCGAGCACGACGCCAGTGAACGCGTTCGCCTTTAGGTTTCTATTGGAATATGATGCAGAAAAGAACGAAGTTAGAGGTTATTTCAATAGGGCTGTGAGCCAATAAATACAGCAGAAAGTGAATAGCACCATGAATGACAAGAGAAACATACAGATATTGAAGCTTTTCCATTTGAAAGACGCTCGCTGGCAGGGCGTCAAGCACATTGTTGGACAGATCCCTGTAGAATTATCAAAGAATACTACATGATTAGCCAAAACGTACGTTGGGACAGGCATCTCCAGTTTAAACATCGGATGTAAAACAAAAGTACGTACAAGTACTCGAGGTTTGGTGACACGGCATCGAATTTGTCCAGGATGTTGGACGACACGTCCCTGATTTTCAAAAGCAACACAAGGAGAAAACAACAAACACAGCCAGCAGCAATCTGTTAGCTAACCCATCCATCCACCAGCATGAACACAATAGGGTTCGATAACACGTACAGTGTCTGAAGCGAGTCCATGCCGAACTTGGTCGGGAACTTGCTCAGGTTGTTCTGTGTAAGGTTCCTATAGTAAACAACAATCAATAGCCACCACACGTGCATTAGTTTTCAATAACCCAAAGCAAACAGGCAACCTACTCAGATTCGCGATTGGACTCACAGTCTCTGCAGCGTGGTCATGCCGGACAGGTCGCTCGGCAGCGACTCGAGGTATAAATTCGCGAGCGTGAGGTTCACGATCGTCATGGGGAACATCTCGCTCGGCAGTAGCGTTACATTGATGTTGGCGAGCGTGACGGCGCGCAGGTTGACTTTGGTGTTGAGGATCCAGTTGGCGAGCGTCACTTCGACCACGCGGCCCTTCACGCCGCCCGTCGAGTTGGTGCCGCCAGCGATCACACTGTCACGGTAGCAAAGAAAGACACACACAAGCGATGGTTAAGCACCAACATCCAGCATAGAGTTTTTCCACTATACAGCAGTACGTACAAGTCTGTGACGGTGTCTGGGATGTCCAATATTGCGATTTTCTTCAGCACGTCTTCGTTCTTGGCTGGGAACCCACCCGTGGCATTCTCAACGGGTCGTCCGCCTAGGCTCTTGAGTGAGAACGGGATGAAGAACGTGAAGCTCGTAAGCGTGGTCACTGATGTTGTATTGGTGGCGACTGTGCTGTTGTCCTTGTCGCTGGTCTTGAAGCACTCGACGCCGCATGAAGAGTTGCTGGTACTCGTACTGCTGGTATTGACTGCTTGGGCTACACAGGAGCTCAGCGCCAGGGTTTCGCCCGCGCCGCCTGTGAACTGCCTGCACTCGTCGAGCGACTGGTAACGGATGCACGGTCTCGAAGCGCCGCATTCATTCTTGCAGTCGAACGAGAGTGTGCTCAGCGGCGTGCACTGACTACTACTGGCGTCGCTACTAGCGAGAATTGTTAAACCAGCTTGAGACGACGATGACGAAGACGAAGACGAAGACGAAGACGAAGAGCTACTCATTGCGGGAGTCATGGTGGTCATCATCGTGGGGCTCTGTGCCTGCGCTTCGAGCAGTGTCAGCAACGCGAGCAGCAGGAACAGGCGGGTGGTCAGCATGGGCCGCTTGAGAGACCGACCAACAATGAGACGCTCGGCTGGAGGCGCTGGGAATTATGCGTGGGCGAGCACGTGAAAAAGTGGAAATGGGCACCTGGCAAATGGCGATGGCTTGCCATCTTTCGCGTTCGGCTGAGGCGTCAGACGAGGAGGAGAAAAAGGACTGGTTTGCGATCTATTTATGGATTTTGGAATTATTTATGGAAATTTGGCTAATTTGCGGTGGCTAGTTTAACATTTTGCTTGATGAAACCGAACAACCTGCTGTTTCTCCCACAGTTGTAGAAAAATTGGAAATATATTGATCCGTTACGTTGAGCTGTTATGTGGTCTGTTGTTGTTGGGTATGCTGCAGTATTTCATGGGTGTCTCAAACTAGTTGGAAGTTGGAAGTCTATCCTTTACAGGAAGAAGCAACTGCTGTGTATCATGACGGGCTGCCTTGGAAGCGCGTGGAAAAATGGCTACGTCTTTTCTTCTTTCTGAATTTCGCTGACCCTTGCCCAACGAAAGCACTTCTAAAAAGAATGAAACGCAAGTGCGTTAGCATTAGCCAGATGCATTGACCATCTCGGGATGTATTATGTACTATGGAAAGTGCACCGGGTCGTGCGTAAAAAAATATTTCCAAGGTGCCAGCGCTGCGCTGAATCCAAAAGCTGCTCTATAACACCGCCTTCTTCTTATATACGGTTTTATCCATAAATAATATATTAGGTGATCTGTGCAAGAGACGTGCCATCTGGTAATCTCAGGGCTAGGACCAAACTGTCAACTCGAGGGATTTGATTGGCTGCAAATCAAAATTTCGAATGGAGGAGGATGGGCCAATTGAGGACGAATTTGTGAGGAGCCGTAAATAATTAGGGCCATCCGACCAACCATCAACATCTTGTAATAATACTGGATAGAAAGCAAAACAAAATATTATACATGACACTATTGCTCTGAGCAGATGACGCCTGGCGTAACAATGTTACAGGCTGCGACTTCTTTAATATTCAAAGTGCCGAAGCATGCACTTCATCTTTTTTCTTCTTCGAATGCGTGACTGTCGTTTATTGCCTCAAAGGCAAAGTCAAGGAGGAACGACCACACATTCGATCCGACTTGTACTGGAACGAAACTGTGTAACAACTGAAGCATCGTATAGTGAACAGTCAGCGTGTATACTGTCACAAGATTTCAATTGTTATCATGCTTTATCTCTTCAAACATTGGAATCCGCTGTCGGGCGGTATACAGCTTCAAACAGGTGTTGATCCAGTCTCCGTTGTCGTACATGGTGGAAACTAAAAATGTTGGAGACTAAAAATGTTGGAGAACATCCGAGGTATCGATTTCTTCTATCTGCTTTGTCTGCTGAAAGAAGATGAGAACTTAGCATGACCGTGTGTCTGGCGTGTGGCTTCCAGTTGGATAGTCCACAGACTCCCTCACAAACGACTGGAGCGCAGCCGCCCACCCCTGACGTCACAATTGCTCTTCGGTGGTTGGTTCGACTTTCTTCTCTCACAACCTCGCGCCATCCGAATACTTTACTATATACAGTAGTCACCTATAGACTTGAGCTCGAAGCTTTTTCACTTCGAAGTATAATACCTGGTTTCTAAATATCCGATCATATTTTCCTTATACTGACTCTCAGACTCCCACACAATCTCTATCACAATTTCTCTCTTCTACAAGGACGTGTACAGACTTTTCTGGATCGTGCGGAACAAATACGCGATCTCCACTGCGCTCGGGCGGTCCATCGCTCTAAAAGACAGACAGCGCATCGCTAGTTCTCGGATATTCTCTGGACACGACGCCGAAAAACTCGGTACGAGCTCCCCCTTGGCGACCATTTGCAGGAGCGCGATCTCCGCCAACGGGTTCCCATTCGTTCCTTTCACGTCCGTGAACGGAGACTCGTGGGTGTCGATCTCCGACAACACGACGCCGAACGCATAGATGTCCGCCGACTGATCGTAATCGCTGGCTCCCGAGATCACCTCTGGCGCAAGCCACTTAGCCGTTCCCACTCCAGCAGTCATCGTGTTGTCTTCCGATCGAAAGCGCGAGACCCCAAAGTCCGTGAGTTTCGCCTCGAGGTCCTCGGACAACAGCACATTGCGGGATTTCAGGTCACGATGCACCAGCGGAGGCGTGAACGAGTGCACGTACACGAGCGCTTCGACGATGCCAATCACGATCTGGAGCTTCTCCTGGGTCCAGTGCTTGGGGGTGTACTCGTCCAGTAGATACGTCTTCAGGTCGCCGTTCTCGCAATATTCGAAGAGCGCCTGGATGTCGCTCTCGACAGTCCACGCTGCGCCAACGAACTTGATGATGTGCGGGTGCTCGAATTTCGCGACCAGCTTGATCTCGTCGATGAAGTCTTGGGTGCGCTGGCGATCCGTCTCGCCAGGTTTCAGTCGCTTGGAGGCGAGGACCTGGGAGTTGCGGTATTTCACGAGCCACACGACTCCGTAGGCGCCGCTGCCGATCGTCTTGATGTCTTGGATATCGTCAAAGTTGAGCTGCACGGAGAGCAGGTCTGGGTCGTTCCAGATTGATACGAAAGTCTTGTTATTGCCACCACTGCCGCTGCTGGATTTCGAGTTATTCCCACCAGCAGAGAGTTCGGTTTTCTTCTTGCTGTTGGTAGTACCCGTGGGGGTACGCCCGTCAACATAGCCGCTCGGATCTTGCTTGCTGGTTGTTGCCGCACCACCCGTTGAGTTCTTGCGGCGCTTTGAGGAGACCCAAACGATGACTCCGACGATCGCGACCACGACGACACCGCCGGCGATGCCTCCGATAATCACAGCTGAGCTTGAAGACGACGATGAAGCCGCGGTAGTAGACGAGTCCGTGCTGCTGGCAGGAGGCGCGCTGCTCGCGGCGGATTTGACGAATTCCGAGTCATCCAGCACACAGACTGAAATATCGCTGATCAATTTCTGCTGGGAGGTCTCGCACGGGAGTGCGTCATCGGAAGAGACGGAGAGTGAAAGTGTCGTGAGCTTTTGGAGAAATACGAACTGAGTCGCAGAGATGGTGGGTGCCTTGAGAGGATTCCCCTCCATCGACCTAAATGATGAGAGATAAAGAGTAACAGGCAAGAAAGTTAGAACCCAAGCTGACAAGGTGCTCATATCAATGAACAATGATGATACGTACAGAGATTTGAGCTTGGTCATTCGAAAGACAACACTCGGGATCTCGGTCAGCGCGTTTGACGACAGGTTCCTGTTTTGAAACACGAGAGAAATCTCATCAGTACGCAAACAAAGATCATAGTAGAAACAATTTGGAAGCACTAAGCGGGAAACGCACAGGGATTGCAGATTCGGCATCGCGGCAGCAAAGCTCGTGACATTGTTGCTCTGCAGGTTCCTGTCAGTCCACGTACACAAACACGAAATACTAGGTTAGCTATCATTTGACACGCGAAAACCCCAAGTACAGGAGAGAGTCAACGTACAGATGCTGCAAAGTGTCAAGAGAGTCGTCTGCAGTCACGGAAATGATGTAGTTCAGGTCCAGATCCCTACGTCCAACGCAGACGTTAGCATCAACCAAATCTAGGGGCATGCGCATAAAGCAGAAATCGGTCGGGTCCACGTACAGTGCCAGCAACTGCTTCAGGCTCTTCAAGTTCTCGGGGAACGTCGAGATGAGCGTGTTGGTGAGCGTGAGCGTCGTCAGCTGCGCTGCCGGGAGCATGTCCGCGAGCGTCTTCGTGGCGGCGGCGGCCTCAAGATCCAGATTCACAAGCTTCACGTTCGTCACGAACGAGTTGTTGCTGAACGCGTCGGCCGCAAATTCGACGCTCGCGACTTTACCCTTGACGCTCTGCTCCGTGGTACCACCCACGAGG
The DNA here is from genome assembly GCA_038050625.1 of Pythium sp. MPC-2022a. Lineage (NCBI taxonomy): Eukaryota > Oomycota > Peronosporomycetes > Pythiales > Pythiaceae > Pythium > Pythium sp. MPC-2022a. The sequence goes on along the minus strand of JALBZB010000620.1, from coordinate 5,578 downwards.
ACGCTAAAGCACACAGTAGTATCATCAGATATGAGAGAAGGTGTTCATCCAAGTGCCACCAATGAGCAGCTCAAGAGACAAGCAGACACTTACACGTTGGTGCAGGTATCCGGGAGCTCGAGGTAGTCGATCTTCTGAATCTTGTCATTGTTCTTCCACGCCATCGAGTCGTTCAGTTTAATGGCCGCGATCGCGCTCACCTGCGCTACCCACGCCGGGTCATTCGCTGACAGCTCACGGTCCTGCTTGCTGCGGTAGGCACCAAAGGGCACGAAGAACGAAAATGTCGTATAGTTCTGGTCGTTTGGCTCTTTCTGCGGAGAGAAGCATTCGTAGTGGCACGCGTCGACAACGCGCACAACGCAGAAGCTGGCGCCGCTCACCGGCTCGCCGCAGTCACTGTCTGTATCGAGCGCTTCGTCGATGATCACGCACGGGTGGTAGAGCGTGCAGAGCGAGTTGCACTGCGACGTGAGCGTCTTCTGCGTGCGAGCGCACGTGCGTGCCTCCACATGCGCGACTTGCAGCAACACGAGCAGCAGCAGCAGAGAGAGCCGAGCGAGCCTGTTCATGAGATATGTGGTGCTTGTGTACCCATCAGCTGAAGCGCTCCAGCGTAACGAATGGCGGAGTGAACGAGGCATTGCTGTGGCCTACAGGACGCGCCACGGATGGATGATGCAAGGAGAGTGAGTGAATCGTCAGTGCTGTGTAGCGTTTGGATGGATGAGTGACCGGATGCTGCTGCTAACAGAGCTCTGTGTGAGTGAGGCCTTGGCAGATGAGGATGAGGCGTGAGCGACTGACAAGCAGACGCAAATGAAACCCAACACATTTTCAATGAGGACGACAGTTCGGAGACAAACTCAACGAAAGGGATCGAAAATCGAAATATTGACATATGGAGGCAAGCAGACGCAAAAAGTGGCATCTTGCACAAAGACGACCATTTTTCGTACTTGAAAATTTCGATACAAATCGCTGTTTGAATCAGAGCAGATTCACGAAATCGTGGCAGCTCGACCCTCCGAGAGCCACGATTTCGCGAAAATGAGCTCGAAATCCATAGTGGATCTGTTGCAAATTCGAGCTCAACGCGCGTCAGTCAGCACACATTTGCACGTGGGACTTAACAAGAGCGTTGACACAAGTCTGAAGAGTGCTTTCTTGGGGTGAAATTCTCCGAGAAGTGTCTTGACCAGTATTTACATAGCGTTACGAAGTGAAAAATCTTGGATCTTGACCGTATTTAAAAGAGAGTGCTTCCGGTGCTGTTTTTGCCCATTCTATTTATCTTTGAGTCACTAAAAAAAGAAGACTCAGCAGGACAAAATCCTTCAATATTTCATCAAGGTTTGGGTTTATAAGCCTCATTTCATTGAACTCGACCAGACTTGAGCTCTCCGTAAAACAAGCTTGAGGCCAGTTGTTGACTGCCCACATTTTTGGGGCATGTTGACAGGTGAGTGATGGTCAACTTGCTCTTTCTGTTGGGTTGATGGAATTGGGTGTTTCTAACATCCGAATTCCAGCACATTTGACCTGAGGAGGCATACTCCATATTCGTTTAAAGTTGACAAAAGTAATTTTACCCGTCTTCAATGATGAAACGTTAACTTTAGCAGGACTTTATAGGACACCATTTTGTAATACGTAAATTACGCTCATTTTTATTTACCAGACCTCTTTAACTAACGTATAATATAAAGGGATTATAAATTTATATACCTCAGACGCACAAGATTCTAAACTCAACCAAATACGTTTTCAGTTGTGCAGAATATCACAAAGTAAAAAAACTTCAGCCTGCATTTGACACTCTCCCCTTGTATTCCCGTGAATGTCCTGTGAGCCGCTCATGAGCTGCCCTCCAGGTTACCCAGCAATACCAGGCAACCGACTATTTCCCATTCCTTATATGCATCTGCCCGATGACGATTACCTACAGCAAGTGTGCTAACCCTGGACGGGGGATCGTAAAGACGATGAAGCGATTGCAACCCGCATCGTCCATCTCACCATTGACGTTCGTTCTCAATCCAATTACCGCATGCACTCACCACCGCTCTATGCTCGGTGTACCATATTATTGACCAGCTCCGATTTCTGATCCCACACCTTTTCATATCATGAGTGTGTCTGTCCGTCGTGATAATAGCTGACTTTGTACCACATCATAGCCGTTAAAAACGTCATGTAGCAGCCATATTCGGGGACTTTGGCTATGGCAATCGCTTTCCACCCACTCTTACGGATACGCCAGTGAGGTGTTGAGATCCGGTATTTTTATTCGAACCACTCTATCCACACAGTAATTGCAGCAGATGGCCATCTTGGCAGAGGCGCGTCGCAAATCCAGAGTGCCTATTGCCACACAATGAGACCACCTGTTCTTTACAAATGCGCGATGGAGAGCTCACCATCTGATACTTTACAATAGACGTCCATTCCAGCGCAGTGTGTATCGGTGTGGAATTGGAGCAGCGTCATTGCCGCTGTCTCTCTATCTTTCATTCATTCACTCCCCAATTTCTCTTGCGTGGAACACTTTCAACCAAGTACCACCAACAGCCCAGCATGAATCAATCAGTCACACAGCTTCACAATATGCCCCCCAGGCTCTTCTTCATCGTTGCCATTGTGCTCCTAGCTTCCATCGGGTCCCTCCATGCAGCCGACACTAGTCCCGGAGCTCCTGCTGCTGCTCGCGCCAGCCACAGCCTGACCGACCTCCAGTCCCTGCTCAGCGGGGGTGCGGGACCCGGCACTGTCTCACCCAACAGCGCCACTGCTGTCTCTGGTGGTGTGAACGCGCTCCCCGTCTTCAACACGCCATCCACGCCGGCGCCATCGCCGCCTCCGAGAGCGTCCAAGGACTCGACGACGTTCCGACTCGTTGATCCCGTGCCATGCAACGAGTCGGTCGCCAAGAGCCTCATGGTCGGGTACCAGAAGAACCGCGCGATCTTTGACGAGTGCGTCGCCAAGTGCAAGTATCAGATCTTCCCGTTCACAGGTGAGCTCCCGACGCCCACGCAGATCACGGCGCAGGCGATTGCGCCGGCGTGCACCGCGGTGTTCACGGGCGTGCTGCTCTCGGGCATCCCCGAGTGCGAGGTCAGCTCTATGGCGCTGAAGAGCGTCGTCGAGACGCTGCTCAAGATCACGGTGGATATCCGCGAGGGCCTGCCCTGTCCCGACTCGCAGCAGTTCTTCAACCTGATCGTCTGGCGCCGCAACTCCAACTTGGCGCAGGCTGCCGGTTTACCATACGACAGCCAGTCGACGCTCTACGCCGAGTACACACGGAACCTCTGGAAGTCGCTCACGACCTACAACGTGCAGGTCGCGGTGGATCAGACGATCACGTACGACAATGGAAACAACGCAATGAAGAGCTCGAGCGGCAGCACCTCGGGGAGATCCTCGCCAAGTGTGAGTGCTGAGAAAGCTGCTGTGTTGCCGTCAATGTCAACCTCGTCATCGTCGGAGGCAAGCGACTCGATCAAGATCTCAGCGAAAAGCGCAGCAGTCAGTAGCAGAAGCAGCATTGACGCACTTCCTTTCTACGTTGTTGCCGCCGTCTGTTGTAGTGTGGTAAGCTTGGCGCTGACCAGTCTGATGTGAGAGGATTAGTGTCATCTGGTCGTTTGTTGTTGTGCGAGTTTTTTGTGTGCGAGTAAAATGGTGAATTCAGTCTATATATTGATGAAGAATGGAGTTGTCAAGTGGCTACCAGTTAATATGGTGGAGAAGTGGAGAACGGCAAGTTTGCGGCCTTGATTTCTCTTCTTCACGTTCGCTTCCGACCACCTACCCGAGCGGAAATTCAAGTCCCACAACGCCATCGTCGACTGAAAATGGACGGACCCACGATCCGCAAGGCGTCGCAGATCTGAGAACGAAGTTGTGTTTGTGGACAGAAGCACGAGCTTCGCTTGCCTGTCGCTGCCACTTTCAACGGGATTTCTTCATGTGTTATCAGACCCCCCATTAAGTTACACAGCCATCATTTAATACCCTCTCGAAACCGATCAAATTGCCATAACCATTATTTTGACAGCCATTGGCGCGAAATTCGAATTGCTGGCGCCAGTAACAATTGCAGAAGAGATAATAGGCAATCCTGTTGAACGTGTTTGCACTTGTGGATACTTTGATCCTGACCAATGAAAGTTGCAGTTGGTGATGCGAAAGCCAAGATCAAAGGCAGAGTTGCAGTTGTACCCAGAGTATCCAAGTCAAGCCGAGTTGCATGTTGCACATCCGCATACTTTAACCTAGTGACAAAGAGTACCCACGTCTGATACATGGTCCACTCATGGAGGCAGCTCCATGAAGAGCGCAGAGAGCAGGCAAAGGACAACAGCATGTAGCAGACGCGCTTTTGATTACCACTTGGTAATTCACTTTTCATCTTTCCGTTTACAACTCAAGTCAACAAGTGAAGAAATCCAGCACACCAGCAAGCCGATGGCGACGAAGGGAACGTGCGCCCGTATGACGCACGAGCAGAAGGGAGCGCTGCGAGAGTATCACGCCGCACACCCCACACTCGCTCAGCACAGCCTCGCCGAGCGGGCGACGAGAGAGTTCAAGCTCCCGAGCACACTGTGCCGCATGACGCTGTATCGCGTGCTAAACGGACCCGCCCTCCCTGCCACCTTAAACCCCGCACGCAAAACCAACCACAAGGTGACGTCTCCGGCTTTAGAAGCAGCGCTATTGCAGTGGGCCCGGCAATGCGAAGACTTCAAGCTGCCCGTCGTGACTGACACCACGACCCGCGAGAAGGCGGCCACGATTCGGGATGATCTCGTCCACAGCGCTAAGCCAGACGCGGCTGCTGTTCTCAAGGCCATGTCGTTTTCGCCTGGTTGGTTGTGCAAGTTCCAAGACCGACATCGCCTGACATCCAAGCGAGCCCACGGCGAAGCAGCGTCCGTGAGCAAAGCAGTCGTTACCAAGAGACGAGCACTTTTGCAGGAAGCCACGCGTGGTTACGATAAGCGTAACATTTTCAACATGGATGAAACGGCGTTTTTCTGCTGCGCTTCGCCAAGCAAATCCATTTCAACTGGGCGCATAACGGGTCGTAAGCAAGGGAAGAAGAGGCTGACCATCACTGTTTGTTGCAATGCAGACGGTTCAACGAAGTTGCCTCAACTTTTCGTTGGCGCTGTGCGCAAGCCCCGCTGCTTCGGGAAGCGATCTGCTGAACAGCTCAGTCTCTACTACGAATCTACACCGAAAAGCTGGATGAACACTGAGCTCTTTGTGAGCTGGCTCTCTCGGTTCAACAAAGACATGCAAGCTGAAGATCGCCACATCCTTTTGCTCGTCGACAACGCCTCTTCCCACCATTGTAAGAGGACGTTGTACTACGACAGTCCCTCAAACACGGCACACACGCTTGTGCGAAAGAGGAGGCTTGGATGGGGAGGAGATGTTTGCAGAACGCGGTAAATTTGCAACTGATTATAAATGCAGTCCTGGTCCCTGCTGGGACTCTTAATACGCCCGAAGGGCTCCTAGAGGTTTTACTGGTAAAACCTCACTCCTACATATAAAACCTACA
>JALBZB010000619.1:0-22006 GCA_038050625.1 Pythium sp. MPC-2022a | reverse complement strand
ATGCGCGCCCGTAGGCGACTTCCCGGCGCATGTTGCAGCGATCTTGGAGCCTGGAAGGGGGCGATCACCAGAGGTGACCCTTGTGAGCTGCGACGAACTTGAAGGGGCTGAAGAGTCGCTCGCGGCCAAGGCCGCAAATTAGGAAGTGAGCTTGTTCCAACAAAACGCACGTTTCGCTTCGTCGACTCTCGTAAAGATGTTCTTCCACCAATTGTACTACAAATTGGAGTTCTTTCCTGACTTTTGTATCGACATGAACTACAAGGACGTGAGAACGGAGATGCACATGGATGCGTTCTTCATGTTTTTCACGACCCCGTCAGCGCATGGAGTAGACACCAAGTGCGCGCAGGAGTACGAGGTGTAAGCGACTCAACATTGAACTCGTCCTGGGCAACAGGAAAGTGACACTCAAGTGTCTGGAGCGCATTCAAGACCTTATAGACCGAGTGTATGCGAGCCCAACGCGCCAGTACGAGATCTTCGAGCTGGGTCTGAACTTCCAGTATATTAAAATGCCTCAGCTCCAATGCATTGCGCAGATGACCAAGAAGAACTATCAAGCATACAAGATCGACACCCTACGCTTGGACAACGTATCTACGAGTCCTGTCGCAAGGGACGATGACGAAGCCGAGGGACTGCGAGTGGTCGTAAGTGTAGCAACTTGTGCTTCTTGGACTCGGCTTCGGGTGGGTAAGCGATGACCAAGCCGTTAACATGGTGGAAGAAGCCATCAATGACAGCGATCTCTGCAATGAACTTGCATTCACCTCTATCGACAACTTCCGATTGGAACCGATTGCAGCATTTGAGACGCTCATTGAACTTGTTGGTCGCTATCTGAGCTATCTCGATGTGTCACATTCGCCTCTCAGTTTCAGAGCGATTGTGGTTGGAGCGATTGTAAAGCACTGCGTGAATGTCGAGCATCTGGCGCTGGTCGAGACATGCCTGGGTAATCGGCATAGGACAAATTGCTGGAAGCACTGCACGAAGATCTTGGCAGTCGTCTAAAGTCCCTGAACTTGAGGGCAATCACTTCAATGGTGCATTGGACTCGTTCATGGTGTCGTCGATGTTCAAGTTCGCAGCTGAGGATCTTCGACGACGTATTTTCTGGTACACCTCACGGTATTAGCGATGCGGATGTCACTCAAAAGCCCAAACCCACCTCCGCATGTCAGCCAGAGGTAGCTATCCTTCCGTACTCTTCGAGTTTAAAAGAAGGTAGCAAGGACTAAGGACTGAGGTTGCAGACGCTAAATCTGAATCAGAATGGTATCCGTGACAGTGTCTGTGAAGCGCTTATGAAGAATCTGTCAAATCAAGAAGAGTGGTCATCCGTTGGTCGTGCAAGAACAGCGGATCAATGGAGCAAAACTGTACGAGCAGAATCTGGTCCACCTTGATCAAGTACTCGCTGACAACGAGACAACTTGCTACGGCTGGCGTGAAACAACAAGGAAACCCCAATGTAGCGTGTCTTCCAGCAAAGAAATTGTTCCTAGAGATTCATGACGTTGCCATCCAGCTGGACCAAATACCGAATGTCAAGCCAAGTTGGTGCGAGTTCTCCTTTCGGGCAGCATTTTTTAGGGTTTGATGCTCACCTAATTCAACGGAAAGCCGCGACATTACCTGGATAAGTGGATGGCGGTAGGAACCTTTCAGTTTACTGGACGAGAGGTGCAGCGGAGGTGTTGGACACCTGTTGAGAGCGAACGCAACACACTAATTTAATGCGCGAAACAAAAAAACTAAACAGCCCAAAAATAATACCAAAATCGAGCAAGAAGAGCTACGAACGAGAAGCAGACCACAGATCGAGAGAAGGAGAAAAATACGGGCGATCGCGAATGCTGAATGAGTCCGCGCGTCAGTTCCGTTCGTCCCTCAGGAAAGCGGTTGCTAGAGCGAGATGCAGCGTCCTGGCTCCGACGACCATGAAGCAATGTTATCACCTGTGTAGGTTGACCAGGTGCTTCGATCTCCCCTGACAGCAGCCTGTAATTGTACGGTCCAGTTCAAAATGCAAGTCGCCGTCGATCATCGAACAACCACCAAGTGCGCCGCGCAAGTCGGGACGTAAAAACTATAAGCTGACCTTTCTTCAGGCGTTTGGCCTCCTTGGTCCGCCGCTCTTGTTCGTGGTGCTGGTGTCAACAGTCTGGACTGCGGTTTTGATCACACTAAGCATTGCGCCGAACGTTACAGAGAACTTCCTGATGGGGACCGGCGAACTCGACAACGGATTGTTTTGGCTCATCAGCGACACCGACCTAGTCTTCCTGAGCGTTACGCTCGTTGGACTCGGTCTGGTCCTGCTTGGCTACATGTTTGCACTGCTCAAGATGACGATTTGGAGAAACAGAGAGGCTGGCATGATCCCGTACGGAGGCAAATTGAATCGTTTACTGTCCAGAAAGAGAACCTCAAGCCAGCAAAGCGCTCCGACGTTCTGAAGCAAGCTCACGAGCTACCAAGGAGAGCACCGGAAACGATGGGTAAGCGCATTGCATTGCAATATACTGCTAGCTTGAGTGATGAATACTAATGTTTCTGGTATCTGTGTGCTATGTCTACTGCAAAACCTCTGTCTCAAGGTCGTCGACTTCGTTTTCCAAGACATCACACTTCATCAAATCCTTGATGTTGGCTTTGCTGAAAAACTAGGCTATGGTTACGCGAGTCTGGTAGCGCTAAACTCACTCCCATGCGTCATTGCCATCCTTCTCCACGCCAAGATCTCGGCGTTTGGCGAAGTCCTCGTTGACATGACGTACGTTTGACTGAGGAAGGAATAGTCCTGTAATATTGGATTATTCAACTAATTTACTGGAATCGTGTACTTTGTAGTTTTGATATGATCATGGCAGTCGGTGCTCCAATCATTCTGCTGCTGCATAGCCACTTCAATTTCGAATTTGACCGAAAAGTGTACCTGCTTAGCCTGTAGATGGCTCTGGTCGGCGCGTTTGAACGCCAGGCGCGCGTGATGGCCGATCCGACCCAAGTCAACTCCTTCCTGACGAGTTTCAATGCCTTGCGGATATAGAGTGTTTTGGCTTTTATCCTGCGCTTCGGTATGAATCTGACGTTTTGCTACCAGCTGAAGCGCGTGATCGAGGTGAAAAGAAAGCAGAGAAGTCAGTTGCTCTCTCAGCAAGCAATGGGGAATGCTTCAGTCCAGAGCTCCGTTCCAAAGTGGATAACTGTTCCCTTCTTGGGTTTCTCGTGCACCGTGATGATCTACACGTACGCGAGCTCCATTTTGTCGCGGTCGGCGTACAGCGCTTTTCCAGAGTGTATGTCGTACGCTCATCGCATTGTCAGCAACAACTTGTGCCCATGTCGCGTGCTTATTGACATCGACATCGCTCCAACTTCGTACGCGGAGTGGATCGACCCAATAGATGCGACGCGGACAGTCAAATTGCTTGCTTCCTCGGGAGATCTGTGCGTGCTTCAAGTGATCGACTGGAGACTTGTCGAGCAACCTGAAGAACTGGCGCGGTGTACGAGCTTGAGGCACATGTAAGTTTTTGTCGGGTTGGGTCTGTAATTGAATGGATTCATGGTCCACTGAGAAAGCTGTTGTGTGTGAAACCCAAGGCTTTTACGCATACGTCCATCCAAGAGATCCCCTCGTGGGCAAAAGGTCTAGAGAAGCTTGAGTTTTTGTGAGTCCCAACTACTTGTGACCAGTGACTCTCCTATACGGTCACACACTAACTTTTTCTCATGGTTATTATGTGTACCTCTCTCAAGTGTTCTAGTCAGGCATATTGCTGGGAAACCTGACGCAGCGGACTTAGTGAGACTTCTGGAAGACTTGTTCTCAGGAATGCGGGTGCTGACGTCGCTCCATCTGGAGATGCACCTTGCCCTCAAGGCACTGCCTTCGTTTGAAGGACTGACGAATCTCAAGACTGTGACGCTCACCGGTCCAGATTCCGTGCAAGCGATTTCATCGCTCACGCCCCTCATCAGCCTCGATCTACTGGAGCTCCTCATACTGCCCAGCGCCGCGCAAGTGCCAAGTTTTGCTCCCCTACACAAGCTCTCGCACCTATTACTTGATGGTTTGACAGTGTGTTGCAACGGCGTTATTCGCGCGTGTGATCCTGAGCGCTGCAATGATGCCGTGTGTATCAACTCTAACGCCAGTGGCGGTAGCTTGGATGCTGAGAGCAAGAGGATTCTCGACCGCTTTGCTGACAACGTTTGCTCTGGATTGCCGATGATACCAAGCACCTCTGATACGAATTCAAGCAGTGATGCCAAAGCTACTCGGCTCATTTTGCTTGGACTGAGCAAAGAAGACGTAGATGCTTGCGACGGAGTCTTGTATCGCGAATTCAACACAACTGGAGCTGGCGATTCAAGCAAAGCAAGTGCAGGCTCGTCAATGTGCTACAACGACAAGATGCAAGTGATTGCGTGCACGACCACTCCGATCAACGTTGTAGTACGGAAGGCCCATATTCTCCACAAGTGCGGATTGTCGTGTGATCCTGTCGAAGAGAAATGGCTGGGTTGTCCAGGGTGAAGTCTCGAGTAAACTCAGCAGTTATGGCAATTGAATCAGTCCCATAAATGTGCTGTCAAGGTTATGACTTGGGCATCTAAATATCGGAATTCACTGTGGAAGGAGCTCGCTTGAACAGATTGGTTTCGACGAAGAACAACACTCACCCAGCTAGTACGATATTCGAATGCGAAAGCGGTGGGAACTATTTTCATCGGATTGTAGCCATTTGCAGCACGCTTGATTTAGCCTGCAGCGTTGAATGCGTTTCTTTGTGTGGGAGACTACGGGGCCACCTAAGCGAAAGTCCAGTTGCAGTTTGATGTTTGACTCATTCTCAGCAAAAACCGACCAGGGAGGAGCGCGCATTGAAAAGCCTCAATCATCCGAACTCTCCCTGCGTGCAGAGGATGAGCTCGCAAGTCGTACCATCTCACCCGATCCAGCAATGCCATCCTTCAAGGAGCTCCTCGTGGTACCGATCACCATGGAGCACGCTCACCAGCTTCATTCGACGAACGCAGATCTCAGAGGTTGTCCCCATCGCCCCTTACCCATCCCAATCTCAATCTGAGGGACCGAGGACTCTGGTTAAACATCGAACCGTAAGCAAACGAGGTCGTGGCGGTGGTAGTCCGAGATCTGTACAAACAAAGTCGCCCGGTGTGGCGTTTACCCAGGCGTTTGGTCTCCTTGGAACTCCACTGGTGCTTGCGATACTCATCTCAGCGGTCTGGACAGCATGGTTGATTGTGCTCAACTTCACGCCAAACGATACAGCGAATGTGCTCATGAGAACGACCGAGTTCGGCAACGGCACGTTCTGGCTCATCATCGACCCAGAGCCGGTGGTCCTCGGGTTCACACTCTTTGGATTTGGTATCGTGCTGCTTGGGTATGTGGCAGTGCTGCTCAAGATGACCATCTGGCGGAACAGGGATTTCGCCACGAACCGTTTTGGACGCAGCGTCACACGAATGCTGACCAGAAAGAGGAGCGCGAGCCAGCAACATTTTCTATCGGTTTGGCGCAAACTCACGGGATTTGAAGGAGAGAATCGGAAGTTATGGGTACGAGAGTCCGGTGCATGAACTAATATCTGAAAGTTCTAAGTGGGCGGGTTATTGTATGCTGACCTCGTCACGTTTTCCGTGTATTTCGATGCAGAACCTTTGGCTTAAGACCATCGACTTCGTGTTTCAGACGATCACGCTCTATCAAATCCTCGAAGCCGGTTTCCCAGACGTCTTGGGGTACACGTACGCGTCTCTCGTAGCGCTCAATTCGCTCTCATGCGTATTTGCGACTCTCATGCACGACAAACTGTCGGCATTCGGCGAAATCCTGATCGATACCATGTGCGCACCTTGAGATGAACCTGGGAGGTCGTTGATACTGGCCATTATCTGACATGGCAAACGTGTGCATCAGGTTTGACATGGTCATGGCGGTCGGTGCTCCGATCATTCTGCTTCTGTACAGCTACTTGAACTTCACCTTCGATCACGAGGCGCTCCTGATCAACCTTGAACTGATACAGCTCGGTGCGTTTGAGCGGCAAGCTCGTCTGATGGCAGATCCAATTCAAGTGACGACATTCCTCCTCAGCTTCGACGCTCTGCGGATCTGGGACGCACTGGATTTCACTCTTCGCATCGGGATGAACTTGTCGTTCTGCTACCGACTCAAGCGTGTTGTCGAAGTGAAGATCCAGCAGAGTACCGAGCACTCTCGAAGGCATCGTGGCCTAGAAACCACAACTGCCCATCAACGCCGAGTACCGACGTGGATGGTTCTTCCGTTCCTCGGGTTCTCTTGTGGTGTGCTGGCCTACGCTCATACCTGCGCTGTACTTTCTGGGACGGCATGCAATCAATTTCCAGAGTGTGTGGCGTACGCGCATCGAATCACGAGCTCCAAAGTTTGCCCGTGCATCGCACTCATTGACGTCGAGAAAGCCCCGAGAACCTACGGAGAGTGGGTCAACCCTCCGGATGCTACGCCGAAGGTCAGGCATCTGGCGGCCTCTGGTGACCTTCGTGTGCTCCAGATCATCAATCGACAGCTGCTAGAGCTACCCGAAGAGCTCCGGAAGTGCAAGAACCTTGCGCACATGTAAGTGAGACTGACTACTTGAATGAAGTGTGTGATTCTGAGATGCTACGGTACGAACTCACCATTTCTGCATTGGCGCACTCTAGATCACTGATGTTTACGTCCACCGAAGTCATTCCTCCGTGGGCGAAAGAGTTGGAGAAGCTGGAGTTCCTGTACGTCGACTGTGCACATCTGTCTGTATTCACTCTTGCTTACACTGTTCATCCGTGGGGCTAACTGATCTGTCGACTGTATTTGCTGCCTCGGGTAGCAACATTGAAGGAAAGCCGGGCTCAAGAAACCTGGTCGATTTACCTGAAGACCTGTTCTTCAAGATGTCTCTGCTGACCTCCGTCCATCTTGGACAGCACAGCGTTTTGGAGGTTCTTCCGTCTTTTCAAGGGCTTTCGAACCTCAAGAGCCTGTCGGTGGCGATTCTCAGCGCGTTGAAGAAACTGCCTTCACTTGAACCGTTGAAGAGTCTCGAGCGACTGGAGATCCTGATACTCGCCAGTCTGGAGCAGATACCGAGCGTTGGATCGAACAACAAGCTCTCTTATCTTGTGATCAATGATGTCAAGCAGTGCTGCAATGGAATTTTTGGTGCGTGCGACCCGACAAGCTGCAGCGGGGCTGTGTGTGTTGGCAGTGACTCTGGTGTAAGATTGGACGCTGAGTGGCAGCGTATTGTCGACGAGTTCAGTAGCGACATATGCCAATCTCCCATGAGCAACGGGCCAAATGAAAGCTCAGCTGGGTCATCCAACACCAGCAGCTCTCCTACATTCGACCCCATGACTGGCCTGAGCAAAGCAGATATCGACATGTGCGGTGGAGTCATGTACCGCAAATGCAACAAAACCGAGTCGGGTGCTTCTTCAGGCGAAGACCCCAACGCACAACCTTCAATGTGCTACAACAACCACATGAAGGTCATCGCGTGTACGACGGGGGAGACAAATATTGAAGTGCGGAAGGCGCAGATTCTTCACAAGTGCGGACTCCCGTGCGATCCTGTAGAAGAGAAGTGGCTTGGGTGCCCAGGTTGATGGTCTACTATTGGAGTATAACTATCTATCTCTTTTCCTACCACGACAGGCTTGCGCTGTGTTCTATAGTACTCGCTCAGTATTGCTTTAGGCGCAAAGACCACCCATTTCAGCCTCTAAAGCAGTCAAGAACTACTATAGACTTCACTCGTGCTTACAAGTGTCAATCATTGCACCGACAACGTAGCGTGGACGAGCGAGAAGTAATGGACGGAAGTTTGAAATGTCTTGCGGTAGGCCATTTCGGCGAGAACCCACCTGAAAAAATGTAGAATTTGCGTCGAGTCTACTCTCGTAAGAACTCAAGAAGGCACTCTGATTAGAGCCACCTACTTCTGAAGTATCACCCAACGCAGATTGCTGGGAGCTGCTATATCATGTTCGCTCCGGCTCTGTGATGTGTCGATGTCGGTCACAACCTACCTTGCTAACAGTAAAACTACTTTGTTGTGGACGTGACTGTGCAGACTGCGCATGAGATGCCTAAATTGAAACCCTCGGATGCAGGAATAGTAGAAAGCAATCCAAACTAATTCCATCGCCACGATCACCTCGTGCTTCATTCCTGCAAAGAGTTCCGATGATCAGTGAGAAGTACTAACACAGATTGCTGCCGTTGAGTGATTACGTGGGGTGCCAGCAGAGTAAGCCTTACGTGGTGCAACCGCCTGCTGAATCATTCGCCATTCACGACGTTCCTCAGTCAGCTCAGCGCGGTCATCAGTTCGGCTAGCACTCGCAGATGGCGACCTGCGATTGTCCCGCTCGTCACAGGTAATAACAGCAGCAACGCTGTGATAGCTGGTCCACGGTGCTCCAGTCTTCTAAGCACCCTAACTCCAGCGAATCTCCAGTCGAAAAGCGAGCAGTCCAGCTACCAGCTCTCGTTCAGACAGACGTTTGGAGCGCTTGGCGTGCCGCTTCTACTCGCGACGAGTGTCTCAGTGGCATGGATGTTGTGGCTTCTCATCGTGAACGTTGCGTCGAACAAAGCTATCAACTACATGATGAGCGCCACGAGTCTAGACGGTGGCGATTTCTGGCTCATCATTGAGCCCGAGTCCACGCAATTCACTCTGAACATCGTTGGACTCGGCATCGTGAACGCTGGCTACGCCTTCTCGCTCTGCAAGTTAGTTGTTCCGAGATTCCGGAAGCCTTCAGCTCCGATCGGGCCGAGTCGACTGCTGCTTCTAGGTAACATCAGCCTCCAAGAACGACTGCTCTCTAGCTGGAGCGAGCTCACGGGTTCTATGGACCAAAGCGGAAGTTCTGGGTAAGCCTTGTACAATTCCGCTCTCCGATCAAGTCTCACATCTGGTCGGTGTGTATTTCACTCTAGAACGCGTGGTTGAAAGCTGTCGACGGCGTCTTACAAATACTGACGCTCTTGAAGCCCCTTCAGTCCGGTTTCCTAGTCACATTGACGCATTTGTACGCGGCGTTGACCGCTCTGAGCACCTGCTCGTTCGCGACGATGATCCTGTTTTGAACGTCTCGGCGTTCACAGAGGTACTCATTGACACCATGTGAGTGTGCACCTTCTGTAGCAGATCACCTTGCAACTTTAAATGAAGCGCTCACACTGTACATTGCAGCTTCGACATGATGTTCGCAGTGGTGGTTCCCATGGCATCACGCATGTACAGCTACTACACGATCGACATTGGTCACGAGTGCTTCTTGATCAACGCCGAGTTCTACCTCCCGGGGACGCTCGAGCGCCAGGCGTGAATGATGTCGGATCCGGCGAAGATCATCCCCTGCAACATCACGCTGGACGCGCTCATCATGCGCTCGTTCGTCCAGTTTGCTGTGCGGATCGGCATGGACATCTCGTTCTGTTACCGCCTCAAGCACGTGATCGAGGTGCGCATTCGCCAGCGCTGAGGAGCTTTGTATCCGCGCCGGCAGACCAACTTTGTCACGGTGACGCAGATCCAAGTACCTCGGTCTACAGCGATCCTGTTTGTGGTGCTCGCGGTCTTCATGATAGTGTTCACGCACGTGTCCATCTCCGCGCCTGGCTCAGCGTGCGCGTTGTACCCGGAGTGCGTCGCCCACGTCCATCGCCTCAACCTTGGAGGTTTGTGTCCGTGCATCGCATTCGTCGACGTGAATCGCACCCCGAAATCATATTCTGAGTGGGTGAACCTGCGAAACGCGACGCAATTGGTGAAGACACTTGCGACGTCTGGTGACCTGGAGGTCCTTCAACTGGTGAATCGGAGGCTTGTGATTTTGCCCGAAGAGCTACAAAGATGCTCGACTCTGCACCACCTGTGAGTGCCGTCGTAGTTTGGTATATGTCTCTTAACCTTCGAAGAATGGCTGCTGTGATCTGACAATTTGCTTCCCTAGATCGCTCACACGCGCTGGAATCGAAACGGTCTCCCCTTGGGCAGCGAGATTCACGAAGCTTGAGTACATGTACGTGTCTTCAGCAGCACCGGTTCACTTTCATCCGTCCTGCTACCTGTCGCTTACATCTCACTCTGATGGTTTATAGGTACATCAAAGGAAGGTATCTGGACACCAACCTCGTCAGTCTACTGGACGACTTGTTCGCGACGATGGGTTTGTTGGCGTACCTGCACCTGGGCAACCACTGGAGTCTCACAAAGCTCCCAGCGTTGGATGGACTGACGAATCTGAAGAATATGCTGATGATGATCCTGCCATCACTACTGGAGATTCCATCTTTACAATAACTACACGAGCTCAAGCGCGCGACGCTCTTCATGATTCCTCGCGTGAAGACGATTCCCGCACTTCCAGCCCCGTCACAGCTGTCGCTGTTCGTGTTTGAGCAAGCACAAGCCTACTGCAATGGATCCTACGGCTCGTGCGATCTGTCCAAGCCGTTCCGTACAGATGGGGCAACGTGCATGACGGACAACAGCTTTGCAGAGTACAAGTGGCTAGACGGTATCTACGCGTCGATCTGCCGTGAGCCGCCGATGACGCTTGCGCCGTTCACTGAACCATCGAAAGAAAGCATCGACACGTGTGATGGGGTGATGTACCGAGAGTGCCGCACTCCCAGCTCCAACACGTCCTCCATGTGCTACAGCCAAGGCATCGAACCCGTCAGCTGCACGCCGCTGGAGGCGGATAAGCAAGCACGGAGACAGGAAATCCTGCACCACCTCGGGAAACCCTGCGATTCAGAGGAAGAAGCATGGCTCGACTGCAAGTCATAACTAGGTATGTGGAAGTAAACCTCAGAAAGTGATTCAGAGCCTCTTTCGGTCAAGCGTTCGGCAAGACATAAAGCGAAATATTAGCTCTCCATGGTATATCCAAAAAGTAAAGAGACGAGATGGATCTCGTGCTGTGTGTGCGTAACAACACGATTTCTTACTCGCCCCATTATAAATATGGAAATGCGTTGCTTGATGCTATTCTAAGCCAGAACTCGAGCCAACTCACCAGCAGCAAGTGCCTTGAGGCAACTCACTCCGCTTCTCATACCATCATCGCCATCACGAGGGCTTGAGCGTCTGACTTGTACTCGGGACCACATCTGCACTGCTTGAGCTACTTACTACCCAAGGATGCCAAAGCACAGGAAGATCCCGATCGTTCGTCCCAGTGCCTACCCTGGCGCGCGGCTGAACTCTGCCACCTGGCGAACCACGTTCGGTGCGTCGTTCAAGACGGCGAAGAACGCGGTGTTCCCCCTCGCGCCGCAGGCTCCGAATGGTCCCAGTGGCCCGAGCGCGGGCTTAGGGCAGCGAGACGGCGGTAGCCAAGTAGCTCCACGACGCCATCAACTCACCTTTCTCCAGAACTTTGGAGTCCTGGGAGTTTCGCTGTTGCTGATCGTGAGCGTGTCAATCACGTGGACGACGTTGCTACTCATTCTGAACGTTGCTCCGAACGCGACGGCCAATTACCTGATGAACACTGCAGAGTTCGACAATGGAACGTTCTGGCTCATCATCAATCCCAGCATATCACAGATCACGCTCGCAGCGGTGGGGCTTGGGCTTGTGCTGCTGGGATACGCGTACGCGTTCCTCAAGATGACGTGGTGGCAGAATCAAGACTTGCCTGACTCCAACAGCAACGCGTATCTGGCTAGAGTCACGCGCGCACTGGTTCGAGAAGGCATCAATCAGCAACAGATCCTCGAGTTCTGGACGGATCTCACGGGTTTTCAGGGCCAGCGACGCAAGTTCTGGGTACGAAAATGCTTGTTGTTGGACTGATGTTAGCTGCACCTGGTCCTGTTAACCTTGTACTATTGACCTTCGCGCGTGCAGAACACGTGGCTTAAAGCAATCGACATGATCCTGCAGATCATCTCGCTCCAGAACATCCTCGAATTGGGCTTTCCTGCAGACATGTGCTACGGCTACGCGGCGTCCATCGCGATCAATGCGCTCTCCTGTGTGATTACGATTCTTTTGCCCGGGCGCCACTCGGCGTTCAAGGAGATCCTCATCGACAGCGCGTACGTAAAACCCCTGTTTTCCCAGCCTGCTAGTATGCATAGAGGGTATCCACACTGACTCTCCTGCATCATTCACTATGGTGTTGCAGCTTTGATTTGTTCTTTGCAGTGATCTCGCCGCTCATTGTCCTGGTGTACAGCTACTCCAACTTTGACTTTGAGCGCGAGCGCTTCCTTATGTACATTAAATACTCAGAGCCGGGTGCCTTCGAGAGGCAAGCGCGCTTGATGGCAGATCCGTCGCAGATCTCACTCTTTCTTATCAACTTTGACGAGCTCCGCATGAGAACGCCACTCGACTTTATCCTGCGAGTGGGCATGAACCTGTCATTCTGCTATCGACTCAAGCGCGTGATCGAAGTGCGCATTCGACAGCGCAGAAAGCTGTTCTACGACGAAGTAGCGAGTGTTGTCTTTAGCAGCAGCATCCAACCGCCGGCTCAGAAATCCGTCTCCAAGTACATGGTGCTCCCGTTCCTCACTGTGAGCGCGTTCGTCCTGGTCTACACCCATCGCTGCATCGATTCGTCCAACTCTGTATGCCAGGAGTACCCACAGTGCGTCGCGTACGCGCACCGCATGGAAAATGACAACATGTGCCCGTGTTTGGTCCTCATCGACGTCGACCCTGCACCGAAGACGTACGAAGAATGGATAAATCCTGTGAACGCGACTGAAATCGTCCAGCAGCTTGCTGCCTCCGGAGACCTGAAGGTGCTTCAGCTGATCAACCGCCGACTTGAGGAGTGGCCCGAAAAGCTACAAAGTTGCACAAGCATCCAGCACATGTACGTTGCTATTCCTCATTCGCTAGTGCAGCACCATGAGTTCGGCTAATACCTCGGTGGTTCTACATACAAAGCTCCTTGATGTACACAGGTACTACGGCGATTCCCTCGTGGGCAAAAACCTTCACCAAGCTGGAGTTCTTGTACGTAGCGTCGAGGTTCTGTCTCTTGTGTGCCTCATTTTCGATCATACTTACTCACGCTTATGCACGATTCACAGGAACATTCAGAGTCACTCCAACGATACCTCGCTGGTTACCATGCCAGATGACGTTTTCGATGACATGGCAACGCTCACTTTCGTACACCTCGCGAACCACCCATATCTGGAAAGCATCCCGCCGCTGAACGGGCTGGTGAATCTCAAGAGCTTGTCGCTGGTTGGGCTTGAATCAGTCTCGGAGCTCCCATCGCTCCATCCGCTAAAGAATTTGGAGCGCTTCGAGCTGATAATGTTAACGAACTTGGTGCAACTTCCCGACCTGTCGTCTCAGCAAAAGATCAAGCATTTCGTGCTGCAAGATACTGAAGTGTGCTGCAACGGATTCATTGGCTCGTGCGATTTGTCATGGGGGATTTGTGGTGACCTAGCGTCCTGTGCCGCATCAGCCAGTAGCAAACAGCAGACAGCACTACTCAAGCAGTTCAACTCAACCGTGTGCACTGCACCGCTGATGTATTTGAGCAACAACTTCACCGCTTCAGCTGTAAAAGAGGATGTGGACGCCTGTGGCGGGATCTTGTATCGACAGTGCACTCCACACACCCAGCACGCGGTAAGCACCAGCAGGAATGTTTCGCAGAGCAGTAGCGACGGTGATTCGGCAATGTGCTACAACGACATGATGCAGGTGATCTCATGCACATACACGCCCACGAACATCGCGATCCGGAGGATGCACATCCAGAGAGGACTCGGTCAGAAGTGCGACCCCGTTGAAGAAGAATGGCT
This sequence comes from Pythium sp. MPC-2022a, assembly GCA_038050625.1. Lineage (NCBI taxonomy): Eukaryota > Oomycota > Peronosporomycetes > Pythiales > Pythiaceae > Pythium > Pythium sp. MPC-2022a. Next base: position 8,130 of record JALBZB010000619.1, on the reverse strand, counting down.
CGGATGTCCCAGCGCGTAGCCATTGGATAAATACTGTCATTGGTTGTCATTAGTAGTCTGGGGTCTTTTCAAGACCTCGTTGCAAAATGAAAACGATCAACTCGCCTTCATTGCTCACTCAGTTGCTGTTCGTAAATACGGTTTCTATGTTTTTGGATGTCCGATTCGGTCAGGGAGTGATGGTATCCGGTACACAAAGCTGAATGACGCTCATTGAGTGGCACAATATCACTGAGTGATGGTCATATAAATTTAGAAAATCATTGTTGCATATATGTGAATCGGTTTCACATCCATGAGGCACTGCGACCGACCTTCCTAGCGATTTGGCTGGTTACTCACTTCCTTTCAGCTGACGATGCAGCGCGTGAGCACAGACGCGAAGCGCAAGAGCAGAAGTGGCAGTGGTAGTGCTGATGGTGGTGATGGTGCTGGTGCTGACGCAAAGAGCTCTCGTGGAGGAGCCAACCGCACGCCGTCGAGCGCGTCGACGTCGTTCTTCATCATCCAGGAGCCTATGATCTCTCCGTCCGGCGGGCACGCAAGCGTAAGTCCGTCGAGAAATGGCCAGCAGCAGCTCTCAGATTCCCAATCCAGTATCAAAAGGAAGAGCAGGAAGAAAGATAGAAGCACATCATCCTCTCCGTTGTCGCCAACTTCGCATGATGGCACACGAACGCGAACGATTGAGACCCGATGGACTCCGTCGTCCTCCAGTGGAGCAATCCTACAGGGCGTGCATGAAGAAAGCGACTTTGACAGCGACGACATTCAACTTGAGAGAGACGAGCACAGGAGAACACATAAGCAAGCACTGTCGTCGTCCGAGAAGACTGCGTCACTCTCCATTCTGAATCGCGTTGGCTCGGCCCCCGACCTCCCGCTGCACAGCTCTGTGAGCGCAGGGGTGTACAGTTCGTCAAAGAAGCGAAACTTGACGAAATCTACGAATTCGAACGGCGCAGGCCCCCATTTGGTTGCGATGCAGCGCAGTCGACTGATCCCATTGCCCATCAACATCCGAACGGGGACACTAATGCGGGATCCTGCTACCTACCTGAAGAGCAGCAACAACAACTCGGCTGAGATCACCAGTTCGCATCACGCTGAGCAGGACAGTTTCGATCAACTACAGCAGCAGACGGAAGACAAGGCGAACGATGAGTATGCGATCGCGTCACTGAAGCAGCGACTGGCCCAGATGGAGAGGGAGGTCACGCGGGACTTGAAGCTCAGACAAGCGCTCGAGAAGCAGGTCGCACAGCTCACAAGGGAGAACCAGTGCGTGTCTGCTGAAAAGCAGCAGCTTCAAGCCAAGATTGAGCAGCTGGAGAAGAGCGTGCTCCAGCAGAAACACTCGTTCGAGAAACTCTCGGACCGGTACGCATCTGTGTACGGCAACCTGCAGAAACTGACGGAACAGCAGCAGTCGAGTAATCCGGGCAACCACACGGGGTCGATCCAGGCCGTGCTGCAGGCGCTGACGAGGGAGAACCAGGAGTTCCAACGAAAGCTGAGGGTAAGTAGCTTTAAACAATGGAGCTCTTATTGGGTTCGTCATCCTCTATTGCAGTATTAACCATCTTCTGTGTATCAAACTACCCGCGTGTAGATCCTGGAGGCTCGCCATGTCGAGGACAAGGCCCTCGCAACCAACCAGGAAAAGAAAATCAAGCGCCTAAGGGCCGAGATGGAGGCGCTGCAACACATGAACGAAGCCAACAACCGAGACGACGCGTCCGAGGTCCATAGCGAGTACTCGTACAAGAGTCCGTCCGATTTGAAGCAGCTTCAGACAACCCTGTCGCTGTCCCCAGCGCAGTCGAGCAAGGGTAGTGGCTCACCTGTAAGAACAGTAGCTGCTGGTGGAGGACTTTCATCCCATAGCAGCACATCCGGTAATGCCAACAGCAGCTCCGCCCACCTGATCGGCGCGGAAGAGTATCAGTACATCGACCCGAACATCCTCAAAGTGCTGGAGAAAGTCGACTCGCAGTTCAGCATCACGAACGCGATCAATCTGTCCGTCGTGCTCAAAAAGTGGCTCAACAGCTGCCTTCACGTGGTCAGCTCGACGCACATCCCTTCGGTCCTCCAACAGTGAGTCCTGGTTCGCTTTCTATTGTTTCCACTGCAGAAACTTTGGTACTCCACCCTAACTCTCGTATATGAACCCAGGATCCTCTGGCGCATGTGCGAGCTGCTCCATTGCGAGCACGCAGCGCTCTTTGAAGTCGACCACGCGGAGCGGAAGCTGATTGGGAGGTACTGCGAGAGTGGGGGTGTCCACTGGGAGCTGCCGCTCGACAAGGGCATCATCGGCTACGCGGCGCGACAGAACGTGCTCTGCAACGTCCAGCGCGCGTACGACGACCCGCGGTTCTACAGCTCGACCGACACGATCACGGGCATCCCGTCGCGCGAGGTCTTGTGCATCCCATTGGTGCAGGAACTGCAGCTCGGACAGCCGCATAGCGTCTTCGCGGTGCTGCAGGCGTGGAACACAACGCACCAGAAGCCGTTCACGCCGAATGACCAGATCCTCGGAGGGCTCTTGACCATTCAAGCAGGGACGGTCTTTCTCCAAACCAAGGTCAGTAAGAGAGCATCTAAGCGCTGGTACCATGGGCTTTGGGTACAAAAGTACGTCTGACTTTGTTGTCATTCTTGTGGGTATTTCTCTCTCTCTTCTCAGGTAATGAAGACGCTCCAGAAGATCAACAACAAGCTGCTGAGGATCATCCACATGCACCAGGAGATCGTGCAGGACGAATCCGTGAGCTGCGGGGCTTCAGAGAGTTCAAACTCCCCCACCAGGGCTTCTGCTTCTTCAGGTGGGATCTTCGGCTCCTCCTCCATCTCTGCAGTTCACCTCGTGGCGAATGCTCAAAAAAAGTTCTCCGAGTGCATCGGGATCAAAAAGCTCAAGATCTTCGTTCTCGACTCGGAAGTGATGAAGATCTGGCACGTTGGCTCGGAAACAGGCGTAAACGGTCAGGTGCTGCTAGTGCGGCGATACTCCAATGTCTTGTCCTCGCTCTGCGGTCTAGCCCTAAAATCCGCTACTGGGTTCATTCTAGAAGACCCAATCTCAGAAGCCACGTTCAATGACACGGTGGACTTGAAAGGCGGCGCGGGAGGCATGTACCTCGTTCCCATCATGTCGCCATGGGGGGCGACGCCACTGGGGATGATCCAGGTAGCCAGGAGCTCGTCTCACTCTGCTGCCAGTATCAAGGCCGGCATGCCAGGTGTTGACCTTGGCTTCACTGCTGCAGTGACAAAGGAGAAGCAGGCAGCTCAAGCCAGCGATGACCTGCTCAACATGGAGCTGATCGACGTCTTCTCGCGGGTCTTTGCCGGTCTCTTGCATCACGTGAAAGCCCAGCAGCTGTACGATGCGTGTCCAAAGGAGATCCAGGACGCGCGACTTGCATACATCACCGACCGCCTCGACTACCTCGAGAGCGAGTACGTGAAGGAGCAGGAGGAGGCTGACGAAGAAGTGGCGCGCCTCGAGCGCACGCTCGCCGCAACAACGATGATGGAACAACGGATCCTAGAGTCCGCGCAGCGAGAACGAACCCAGAGCAGCCAGGGGAGAGAGCGGAACCCAACTCCATCATCGACGTCATCGTCGTCTCAGCACGCCCCAGAGGTCCTCGTGGTCGAAAAAGATGCTGTAAGACGCTCGTCGTATATTGAGACGATTATCCACACTCAGTCATCCAGCTACTCGCGCGATGCTCGACGGATCTCTTCAGCTGGTTCGTCTCGAAAAAGCGTCACGTTTCAATTGGGGATTGACTCTGCTCTCCATGCTCCTGATACTCTCTATGTGGAGCGCGAAGAAGATGAAGAAAGGGAGAGTAACCCGGTGGACCCTTCCGAGGACCCTGAAGGATATGGAACTTCGTCAAATGGCGACGATAATGATAGCGAGCAACCTGAATTTGCCACGGACGAGTCTGAGTCTGCAACACTTGACCTCGCGCAAGACACTGCAATAGAGGATGACGAGCGCTTGAATGCTGAGGGGTCTTGGCGGAAAGGTGAACTGAGTAGAGAACAACTGGGAGATGAGAATCCTGCTGGTGGCATGGAAGCGGAGCAGCCGCTTGATGCTGAACTCGCTGGGTTTGACGGTACTGACCCGTATCAATTGCAACCTCAAGTTGAAGATGTAGAATGGTGCGAAGAAACTCTGGGAGATTTGGACACCGGAAGCGATTGGCAACAGCAAGACGAGCAACCAGGCGTTAACGAGCCATGGTCCCATGCGCAGGAAGAAGCTCACACCTATGGCTTAGATTCTGATTCGGGACTCGAGCCGGAACACTCCCTGCAACAAAATGATGATGATGTATTCTGGCAGGACGAACAGGAAACGAGCCTTCCAGACGGCGAAGACGCTGAGCGCGAGTGGCAGGAAGGAGACGAAGTCGAGGAAGGCGAAAGTGGAGAAAACTCGGATCAGTCTCCAGTCGGACTCATCTCCACCGACTCGATGTACGCGATCGATCTGAACTACAGCGATGGATCCCCAACTGAAGCGACAAATGCTGGGGGTAGCGACTCGTTCTCTCCAGCGGACGAGCAGCCAGGGGACAGCGCCAGTCTCTTTGAGCTTTAAAAGCCTCCATGCGTTGCATTGTCTGGCACACGAGAACAAGATTAAAGAGGTTCGCGTCCCACAGTACAGTATCAAATAACCTAAACCAAAACGAATCAATAGCATCCAAAAGACAACATACTTTAATCTCGGTCGTCATCGCCTTTAAATGTCGTGTTGCGCGACGCGCAGAGCTTGCCAAAGTGGCGCACGATGCGACGGAACGTGCGCTCGCTGGACGACGTGAACAGGTCGCGTTGGAACTCGAGCGCCTCATCCGCCGTCAGGAACCCCACGAGTGCACCCTGCGCTCGCACAGTCATCGCGTCCACGAACCACGCAGCCATCCACTCCTGCAGCTTCTGTCCATTGAGCTTCGCGAACTGCACCAGAACGCCGGCGATCGAGCCGTAATCAGCCTCTACACGCGACACAGGCACCGATCCCAGCACCACGCCGGACAGCAACTGGTTCACCAACCGCTGGCCGCCGCACGGTTCGCCGCCGTAGAAACTCTGCTGAAGAGCGGCCTCGAACGATGCGAGCTTCACGCTCGGAGTACCAGTCTGCAGTCCCTGGACCAGGGTATCTTCGAGAAAGCACAGCGCCGCCTTGTTCGCGTCGTTGTGCGATATCTCGAGCGACACGACTGCGCACTGGAAGAGACTGTCCAGTAGAGTGGTCCCGTCAGAGGACCACGGCGCGACCAGCACCTGCGGCACGCAGTTGACGCTGCGCTGCATCAGGAAGAAGAACTCCTCGATGACATCCGGGTGCGACTGCATCGTCGCGCGGGCTTTGAAGATCGGGAGCGTCGTCTCGGCGAACGCGTGTAGCAGTTTGGCAAACATGCTGACCATCTCGTCGCTCTCGTCCTTGGCAAAGTACTTGAGCACCATGTTGCCGGCGTACAGGTACGACGACTTGGGCTCGCTCTGGTAGAATGACAGCAGGTTGTCCACCATCTGCGGCAAGAACGGCTTGAACTCGCTGCCGCAGGTGCGCAGGATGCGCTTGTAGCACCGGCAGACGCGCTCCACGAGGTCGTCCTTGCCTCGGAAGAGCGTCAGGATCTGGTTGAACAGCGGCCACACTTTCTCCGTCAGCGTCATCAGCGGGTGCTGCTGCTGGCGAGCGCCGGAGCCCATTTTGTGCATGTCCACATCGAGGTTGTCGTAAATACAGATGAGACGCGACATTTCGCTCGACGCTACCGACGAGCTCACACTGCCACCAGCAGCGCCAGCATTCGACACAGCTGCGAACAATCCGCTCAGTTTCCGTCCAATAGGCTCGAGGATTTGCTCCAGGAGACCCAGGATCGCAGTTATGTCTCGCGTAGACTTCACACCTGCGAGCATCCCTTCCAAGATGTACGTCTGGTCGTCCACCACCAGGATGTCGTGCTGTTCAATGTGCAAGTAGAACGCCGTGATCTCGCTGCCCAGCAACGCCCAGCAGTCGGTCGCGATCGAGCGGATCGCTGCCGACGCTGCACGCGCCACCTCCCATTCTGCAAACCGCGGATCCTGCGTGCTATTCATGACGTTTTGGTTGAGGAACTCGAGCTGTTGCGGCAGGAATGACGGGTTCTTCTTCAGCCACTCGACGTAGCGCGACACAATGAGGCACGATGTGTAACAGATCGCCGGGTGCTCGGAGAACTGCGGCAGGTGCTGGAAAATGAGCTGGATCGGCGTGTTCACGACCTCGGGCCGCGAGTTCTCCACGTGGCGCGCGATCGACCGGAAGCAAAACAGGTGCGCCTCGATCGCTTCCCACCGTCGTTGCTCTGCGGGCATCTGGAAAATCTGCTCGAGGCCCTGCACGCAGTGCTGCAGAATGGACTCGACGCCGAGCAGCTCGCAGAAATCGCGCAGGATGTCCCCCAGTTCGTGGCGAAACGCCTTGAAGTCCTGCTGCTTGTCGGATGGCAGGCGAGGGAACTCGTCCTGGAACTGGATGTGCTGCATGCAAATGCTCGCCAGTCGGATCAGGTTCGGCGCGAGCTTGGCGAGTTTGGTTTCACGTTCGCGTCTCTCCATTCGCAGCAACTCCTCTATGAACCGGAACCAGAACGGGATCGTCACGTCCGCGATCTCTACGTCTGGGTAGCTCATACAGTCCAGGAGCAGGTCGACCACAGCGGCTTGGCCCATCTCGAGATCCCCCACAAGCAGTGTGATGTACGACTCGGACATCTCCGTGAAGATGCGACAGAGCCCAAGGCACTTGTCTGTGTCCTCGTCTTTCGCGGCGATCTGGAACGCGTCCTTGAGCTGCATGAGCTGCGGCACGAGCCACTGGATGAGCACGAGGTCGCGCTCGACGTCGTAGTAGCAGCGTACGAGCTCGACCACGAGGTCCACCGTGACGTCGAAGAGGTCGTCCTGGCCGAGAAACGCGACGAACGACTGCAACAGCGGGTTGTTCACGACCACGACGGGGCTCACGGACGAGTAGCGCAGCCAGTTCTTGACGGCGCGCAACACCATCTGTTGGGTCGCGACCGATTCGGCGTGGTGACTTCCAGCGTTTTGCACAGCCTCGTGCATGAACTGCGGCAGGATCTGGTCGAGCACCGTGACCGCCCACTGGTCGATCTCTGCCTGCAGCTGGTCGCGAATCAAGCGCTCCTGAATCTCCGTCACTTCCTCCACGAGCACCACGAGCAGCTCCGTGACCACCGCTGGCGCCACTTGCGCGTGCGTGAGCTCGTTCAGCACAAAGCTAATCACGCCGCCGGACGCGCTGTTCCCCGCCAGCAGCGATTTGCTGTTGCCAGGGATCGCGAGATGCGCTTGCAGCTCGCGGCTGGGGATGCGCGGCATGCACGCCACGAGCGCCAGCACAAGCTGCGTCTGCACCAGCTTGGGGGTTGAGGTTGACGTTGTTGTCGCTGTTGTCACTCCAGGTGACCTGAACGCGAGCCACGCGATGATCTTCTGGCTCCAGGTCAGGTACGACCACGCCGAGCGCTCGGGGAACGCGTGCTGGCGGCGCAGCTTGTTGGTGAGCGTCTGCGAGGCGAAGAAGAGGATCGGCACGATCTGCGCTTGCTGCTGCTGCTGCGCGGCGCTCGTGACCAGCGCGCGGCACTGCGGCAGGAAGCGGTCGAGCAGGTCGACGCAGACTCCGAACGCGTCGGGCGTGAGCTGGAAGCCGCGCAAATAGGCGTCCGCCGCCTGCTGCTGCTCCGGCTGCAGGTGCGTCTGGTAGAGCACTTCGAGCGCCGAGAGCACGGTCGCCTCCATCTCGCTCGCCATCGTCCGCTTGCTCACACAGAGAGAGAATGGATGGAATGGGTCCCTTCTCGGCTCGTGAGAATGGCTTTGTGCTTGCTTGTGTGTGCGTGAGAGACCACACGTATTTGGTGAATGAACCTGACTAAGTACGAATAGAATTGGTTGCAAGTTGTATCATGCAGCATGCTGTTTGGTTATGATGTGCCCCGTATTAGGTCAAATCGTGGTTGTGTGGGAGTGTCGAAAGACACCCAGGAAGTTCGTTCCCTGCCG
>JALBZB010000618.1:0-22016 GCA_038050625.1 Pythium sp. MPC-2022a | reverse complement strand
GAGCTCAAAAGTCGTTGGTCGCTCGCTCGTCGTCCTTACGCTATGGACTGGACGAGAACCTGAAGCAGATCATTCTCCCGCACGTCCACATTCGCAAGCCTTCTGACGTTGATCCAACGATCCGACTGTACGATGTGGAATCCACGTGCGTGCTTCTTGCGAGCATGCGTGAGATGGCTTCGACCGGTATCTCGTTCGCCGGCAAGGTCGCTCTTGTGACTGGCTGCGGCAAGAACTCGATCGGCGCTGAAGTTGTGAAGTCCCTTTTGGAAGGCGGCGCAACTGTGTTCGTGACAACGAGTAGCTTTAGCATGGCAACTACGTCTACTTTCCGAGCCATCTACGAGCAGCACGGCAGCCGAGGAAGTCGTCTCGTCATCCTTCCATTCAACCAAGCGTCGAAGCAGGATGTCGAGAAGTTGGTCGCTCACATTTACAATGTGCACCAGCTGGACTTGGACTTCGTGATCCCGTTCGCTGCGCTCTCTGAAATCGGCCGCACCATCGCTGATATCGACGCGCGATCGGAGCTTGCCCACCGCATCATGCTGACCAACACCATGCGCCTGCTCGGAGAAGTTGTATCTGCCAAGAAGTCGAGAGGCATCTTAACCCGCCCAGCGCTTGCGATTTTGCCGCTCTCGCCAAACCACGGCAACTTCGGTGGTGATGGTTTGTACGCCGAGTCCAAGTTGGGTGTCGAGAGTCTGATGAACAAGTGGCACTCTGAGGGCTGGGACGACCAGCTTTCGATTGTTGGTGCGGTCATCGGTTGGACCCGTGGCACTGGACTGATGTCTGGTAACAACGTTGTTGCCCAGGGCGTCGAGAAGCTTGGTGTTCGCACGTTCAGCACGACTGAAATGGGCTTCAACCTCAGCGCTTTGATGCATCCAAACGTCGTCGACAGAGCTGCTGAATCGCCTCTGTGGGCTGACCTTACTGGTGGCATGGCTCAATTGAGTGATTTGAAGAACCAGGTCGACACGATCCGAGCCAGCATCATGGGCGACGCCAAGCTGCAAGCGTCCATCTACCAAGCCATCCAGAGCGAGAAGAAGCTTCTCGCCCTCCCATCGGCTGTCGCTGTCGAACAGCAACGTGAGTTCACTCCTCGTGCGAATCTGTCTGGCTACTTGTGTGATGGCTTCCCTGGTCTCTCGTCCGTCAGTCAACTCGCTGCTACACGAAAGCAGGTCTTGCTGCGAGACATGCTTGATTTGCGCAAGGTGGTTGTCGTTGCTGGGTACGGTGAAGTCGGTCCGTGGGGCAGTGCGCGTACTCGTTGGGAGATGGAAGCGTTCGGTGAGTTCTCGCTGGAAGGTTGCATTGAGCTGGCTTGGTTGACTGGTCGTATTGTGTACGAGAACGGTAACTGGGTTGACACGAAGACGAAGGAAATCGTGTCTGACCATGACGTGAAGTCGCGCTACGAGGAAGACATGATCAAGCACGCTGGTATCCGCATCGTCGAGCCAGATCTCTTCGAAGGCTATGACCCGCACAAGAAGATGGTCCTCCACCAGGTTGCGATTGACAAGAAAATGGCTCCGATCGAGGTTGCTGACCGCGAAGAAGCCCTTCAGTTCCGCAACGAGCTTGGCGAGGAGAACGTCGACGTTTTCCAGAACGCGTCGGGTGCCTGGATGATTCGCCTGCGCAAGGGCTCCGTTCTCAGCATCCCTCGAGCTCTCTCGTTTGATCGCTTCGTCGCTGGCCAGATCCCAACTGGCTGGAGCGCTGAGCGTCTTGGCTTGTCAAAGGATATTGCCGAGTCCGTCGACCCGGTCACGCTCTACACGTTAGCTTCAACCATGGACGCTTTTGTGGCGGCTGGTGTGACCGACCCATACGAGTTCTACCAGTACGTCCACGTTTCGGAGGTTGGTAACACCTCCGGTGGTGGCATGGGTGGCATGCGTTCGTTCAAGCGAATCTACCAAGGTCGTCTGCAAGGAAAGAGCGTTGCCAGCGACACTCTTCAGGAGTGCTTCATCAACACTGCGCCAGCGTGGGTGAATATGCTTCTGCTGAGTTCGTCTGGTCCGATCAAGACTCCGGTTGGTGCTTGTGCTACCGCTGCCGAGTCTGTCGACATTGCTGTTGAGACTATCAAGAACGGGAAAGCACGCATTGTGATCGTTGGCGGCTACGACGATTTCGGCGAAGAAGGCTCGTATGAGTTTGCTCAGATGAAGGCTACCAGTGACTCGGTCAAGGAAACTGGCATGGGACGGGACCCAAAGGAAATGTGCCGCCCTTGCTCGACGTCGCGCGGAGGCTTCATGGAAAGTCAAGGTGCTGGCATGCAGCTGCTGATGGACGCGCAACTCGCTCTGGATATGGGCTGTCCGATTTACGGCATCGTCGCGCTCACTAACACTGCGACCGACAAGAACGGACGCTCCGTGCCAGCTCCGGGTCAGGGTATCTTGACCACCGCTCGCGAAGCGTCGACCAAGTCGTCTCCATTGCTCGATGTCGAGTTCCGCCATCGTCAGTTCGATGCTGAGGTGGCTGATATCGAGACTTGGTACTCTCGTGAGAAGGCGCTTGCTCCTGAGGACGACAGCGAGGCGCACTTGGCGTTCTTGGACGAGATGAAGAAGCGCAAGCTGGAGTCGGCTCAAGCGATGTGGGGAGAAGGTTTCTTCCAAGGTCGCGCTGACATCGCTCCACTGCGCGGCGCGCTTGGTGTGTGGAACTTGACGGTCGATGACCTTGGCGTCGCGAGCTTCCACGGCACCGGTACCACCGCGAACGACAAGAATGAGAGCGAAGTGACGCAGAAGCAGCTCTCCCACCTCGGCCGATCGGTCGGCAACCCTCTGCCGGTCATCTGCCAGAAGAGTCTCACTGGTCATCCGAAGGGTGCCGCTGCGGCATGGATGTTCAACGGCTTGCTCCAAGTGCTCAACTCGGGTCTGATCCCAGGCAACCGAAACTTGGACAACACGTGCCAGACCCTGCGCAAGTTCGACTACCTGATGTACTCAAACCGCAGCATTCAGACGGTCGGTATCAAGGCCGCTTTGATGAAGAGCTTCGGGTTCGGACAAGCCAGTGGCGAAATATTGCTCGTGCATCCGGACTACCTGCTGTCGACGCTCGTTGAAGACGATTTCCAGAGCTACACTTCGCGCCGTACCAAGCGATTGACTCGCATGAACACGTACGTGCAAAACTCGTTCACGGACAAGCACAAGTTCATCCAGGTCAAGGACTCGGCTCCGTACACCAGCGCGCAAGAGAGCAGCGTCTACTTGGATCCAACGGCGCGTGCTGAGTTCGATCCGATCGCGAAGACTTGGCGCTTCGGTGGTGCTGAGCAAGTCAAGCGTCCTCGAGCTCCAAGACATGCGAAGAAGACGAAGGGAGCCGTGAGCGCGACCTCCACTGCCAAGGTTGTTGATGAAGCTGTTGGCGGAACCGATTCCACTTCGCTGATGTCGGCGATGAACCAAACCGCTGCTGACATCGGCTTGGCCGCCACGAACATTGGCATCGGTGTCGACGTTGAGCCTGTTGCGACCTTCGAGAACTTGCACGGCCGCGAAGACTTCATTCGACGAAACTTCACCGACCAGGAGATGGCGTACTGCTACAGCGCGCCACACCCAGCGGCAAGCTTCGCGGGTCGATGGGCGGCAAAGGAAGCCGTGATCAAAGCGATCTCCAGTGCGTCGCCAAACGAGCCGAACGTCTGGAAGAGCGCGGGAGCCCCACTTCGTGAAATTGAGATCTTCATGACTGCCTCGGGTGCTCCATCCGTCTTGCTCTCCGGCTACCCGCTGCAGGTCTTCAACCGCATTGGCTTGACGTCGCTCAGCGTTTCAATCAGTCACTCGGGTGACTACGCGGTGTCGCAGGCGGTCGCCAACTTCCAGTCGTAAACTGCTTCGAGCAGTCCTGTATGATTTGTATATTTTGTGTAGTGCATGGGCAATAGTCATCTCCATTTGTAGTTGCAATGCGTAATTGAACTCATGTATTCTTTGCATTTCAAACAACATGTTTTTAGTCTCACTCACTTCTGCGCTCCTGTTCTTTAGCTAGCACTTAGATCTTGACGCACTGCTCCACGCCAGGATATGGTGGAATTTCCAAGTCAAACGCAACAGCTAGCGATCTGTTTATAGCCAAAGAATTCAATATGTTAGAGCAGTGCTCGCATCGCATCCCGTCATGGCGAAGTACGGACCTTGGAACAAACCGACCGCCCACGTAGTGGGTCTTACCGGGTCCTTCGAAATGCTGCGCACACAGCTTTGGTGCTGTCAATGAAACGAGCATCTGAGGTTCCAGTCCTGCTCCATTCTCGTTTCCTATTCAGCATACAAAGCCAATTTATCAGCCCGAGTCACTGACACCCACACCTCCGCAACAAGTACCTTTCTCAACGTGCCACCCAGAAGGGATGTCAATGGACACAATCGGTGCCTGACATTGCTTCAGCGTTGCGATCACTTCGTCAAAGGGAGCTCGAATGCTCCCTTCAAAACTGAAGCCAAAAATGCCGTCGAGTATCACGTCAAACTCTGAGTCAACGACAGTTCTGTTCGGAAATATAACAAAAATCCGCCACCAGCGCGCATGAGGTACAAGCGCAACATACAACATTTGCAGGAAAATTCATGATAAGGGTACTTACGGCGTTGGTACTTGCTCGATAAACTGAATCTCGAGACATTCACATTGAGTGACAAGACCCTGAGCGCAGAAATCCACAAGATTGTTAGCAACATGATGATCACCTTCACATTTAAATAGATGAAAACTTTACCTGGAACAGAGGCCGCGAGCTTCGTTTTGGATACAGAATTGACGGGCTGTAACCAAAGTGCTGCTCACAACATCCACAATTTGTCAAATCTCACTCGTAGAATACCATTCACGTTGGAAACTATCGTTCCACAAACCTTTAAATGCCGAGCGGCAACAAGAGCGTCGCCACTAGATAAGTTTGATGTCACATATACGCAAGAACGGGTTGTAAGAATACTCATTTCTTTCACAGTCAGGACACAAATCCGCATTACGCACCCGTTGTTACCCGGTCCAGCCACAATGAGCACCTTATTGTACGCTCTCGATGTGCTTACGGTCGGCTCAGGCGCAAATTCTTTGACAACCGCACAAGCGACGCTCAAGCCCGCGAGCTCCATGAGCTGGTCGATTGAGAACCCGTATTTGCTTGACATGAGTTCTTCATCCACGCGCTGAGCATCTCGCTGTCCAAGGAACTGTGAAGGCGTCATATAAATACAACACATACGCACATATACACATAGCCACACATTTAGCTTTACAGCAGCCCATAGAGCAACGTATTTATTGGCAGGAGCAACCATTTTACCCGCATCGTTCGCAACACCGTCCGCATCCACGCGTGTGGTGTCTTCTTTGCTGGCGTTGCCACTTGAAGTGGCCGAGCGCAACATGCGGGCTGGTTTCTTGAGGTTTCCCTTTTGTGGGCCACACCACAACGTTCGACCATCACTCTTTCAAAATTGCTTAGTGTAGTCCACACTAAATCTAAGGTCACTCGGATCTTTTTTTTGGCCTCCCCCGATCTCGTCGCTGAAAGCTCAAAGCGAAGAAGCTAAAGGCAAAGCAGAAGAGAAGCAGAAGAAAGGAGAGCGCCATGTTCCGCAACCAGTACGATACCGATGTGACCGTGTGGAGCCCCCAGGGTCACCTGCACCAGATCGACTACGCCATGGAAGCCGTCAAGCAGGGCAGCGCCTGTCTCGGACTCACGTCCAAGAAGCTCGTCGTGCTCTGCGGCATCAAGCGCCTGAATGTCGATCTCGCGGAACACCAGAAGAAGGTCTTCAAGATCGACGACCACTTGGGTATCGCTGTCGCCGGCTTGACTGCGGACGGCCGCACGCTCGCCAGGTAATGTTATTGTGTGGATTTTGCATGGTTACGTGTGTGAATGAAGGGGGAAGAGAGACAGATAGATAGATAGAGAGAGAGAGAGAGAGGGGGGAGGGGATCGCGCGGAAGATATGGTTGATGGCGTACTGACAGCGTATCTTATTTGCAATGGAAACGACGCATACAGATTTATGCGAACAGAGAGCTTGAACCACAAGTTCGTGTACGGAAGCCAGATCACCATCGGGCGTTTGGTGTCGGATGTTGCGGATAGTACGTTCCAAGTTGCTCTCCCTGCGTTGGATACAAAGAACATATATCCCACAATGCACGCGGTGCTGATATTTTTACCACTCTCTTTTCATCACTTACAGAGAAGCAAGAGTGCACTCAGTCGTACATTCGTCGTCCGTACGGTGTGGGCCTCCTTGTCGCTGGTGCGGATGTAAGTATACATGCCTTTATTCAATCTACGCTTGGTTGTGTCCTTCACGGCAAAGACGATTTCGCTCACACTTCATATTTTGTGCTTTTGCTGTTTTTATGACCCACAGAAAAAGGGCGTGCATTTGTACCAAACTTGCCCTTCGGGCAACTACTACGAGTACAAGGCGATCGCGATTGGCGCACGCTCGCAATCGGCGCGTACCTACCTCGAAAAGCATTTCGAGAGCTTCGACAACTGTACGTGCTTGCGTCTACGCTTTAGTTGTATTTGTGATCAATGCACTAACGCTTGTATGTACTTTGTAGTGGGCAAGGACGAGCTCATCCAGCACGCGTTGCAAGGCATCCGCGGCTGCCTCCAGGGCGACCAAGAACTGACCTCTGCCAGCATCACCATCGCTATCGTTGGCATCGACCAGCCATTCAAGATCATTGAGGGCGAAGAATTGCAACCTTACGTACGTGGATGGCCGACTGGTGCCCAAGCTTACGATATTTGACGATGGAGTTTCTTGAACTGATCATGGGTCTCATGTGTGTGTGCTATGCAGATTGATGCGGTTGAGGTCTCGGATGTGAAGGATGAAGACGGCGACACCAAGATGTCGGACTAAACGCAGCGTTTGTGAGAGTGTCGGGGACCCGTTTACCATCCTTTGCAGCAACAGCACAATCCACCAGATCGTCCAAGATTTCATGCGTGAAGGATAAAAGCACTGAGAAAAATGAAACACACCCGGAGAGTGGCTTGATTTGACCCACTTGATGAAGATCGACTCTTCGAACGCTGTTTCTGATGATATTGCATGGCCTAATTTGAGACCACGAGGAGATCAGATTTGGAGCCCGCCTCTATATTTACTGACATTTCTGCTATCGCATTCAGGCTCATCTCTCTCTCTCTCGCTCTGACTAACCAACGAAGTGGCTGCACTACGCACTATACAACGCAAGCTGCACTTTCGACGAAGACCTCAAGCCATGGAATCAAAGCTCGCCCCTGACGACCGCTTTTACACACCGCGGAGCTCTGCACGTCGAGGATATTCAAGTGGCGGATCCGAAGACGAGCGCTTTGTGTCCCCTCGAGAGAGCGCGCGATCCGTTTCTTCGGACGACAACGAGTACGGTACACCTCGCGAGAATATCTTGACACCGACTGAGCAACAGTACCAACCGGTGGCTGTGGCGACCCACTCTGCAAAATACTTGGACGATGCTCTTCGGGGAAGCAAGCGATTCCCGGGGGTGTCTGAGATGAAGCAAGCACTGCAAGAGTACAGTGATAGCGGCAAGTATGACCACAAGCTTCAGCGCAGCGGGAGTGCAAAGGACAGCTACCTCGGTCTTGCGATCGGAGTCAACGTCTCAGCTCGTGCTTCCGAAGTGCGAAGCGTGGAGTACGCTAACGCACCGGCGGTCCCTGAGAACGATATCTTTTCCGCGACGCGGCATAATCGACTGGACTCGGTGACGTACATGCTGGACCAGGGCGTGTCTGTGAACTCCAAGGACGAGTTCGGCAACACGATTCTCTCGATCGCGTGCCAAAACGGACTCAAGCGCATGGCGAAGCTCGCGCTGCGTCGCGGCGCTAACATCAACAGCAATAACGTAAGTGGGTGTTTTTTCCCCTCGTGACTGGGATAGATGCGCACTGACTGACATATTTGGGACTTCGATCATACTGCACTGCTATTACAAACTGTAGCTCCGAGGCAACACAGCGCTGCACTTTTGCTTTGCGTACGGGTATGGAGACACGCTCGGCGCGTATTTGATTTCGAAAGGCGCGGACACCACCATCGAGAACAAGGACGGCTTCGTCTGCTACTACGGCATCGACCAGCCCTCAGCAAGAAAGTGATTAACTAAATCCATCCTTAAATATATTGCAATATATATATACATACCGCCCTAATACACACATCTACTTCTTCATTCAAATGCATGTTATTCTTGCAACAAAAGAGCCCCAATGCCGCGCTTTTCCGAATCGACCAACAACAATATTCATGTTGGAATCCATTTTGCTTACGATTTCGTAGCTGTCCAACTAAGTTCGCAGCAGCTTTCGAGAACAGTCTTCGGAGTACTTAGCGAGGCAAATGCGCACTTAGCGAAATGCGTGACACGCTTCAAGGTTGGTCCAAGAATAAATAACGCAAGCAGCAAGTGCGAAGGACACAGTTGCGAGAAGGGCAATTAGAGCAAACGCGGTACGTCGGTGGGCGTCATGGGGTGCGACCGACTGATCGTGGGTGGCGATGACGCGCACAACATGGAAGAGGAGGAAGGGCACGACGAACACGCACGCATGGAGCAGTGGCACGTGCGCGACGACGGCGGCGACGAGCAGAAGTGCAACGGTGATGGCGATGATGCGTCTCCGCCGACGTGGCGCAATTACAATGCGCCGAACGATTCTATCGCGAGTCGATTCCAAAACGCGCGCGCGCGCAGCGTCGCGGTCGGCATGTACACTGCTGAAGACGACGATTTCAGCGACGACACTGATATTGAAGAAGGTATGTCACAGCCGTGTTGCGAATGTTCCTTTGTTAGCATTGATTTCATGGGAAGCAAATTGCGAGTGTTATGACTGAATGACTGAGCTGAATGTGTTGTAGAGATGATGCGGATCGACCCTGGCGACGTGGAGTGGCGCCACCAGCTGCACGTGGGAGACCCCGTGGATGCGCAGAATACGTTTGGCAACTGGTGCCCAGCGACGATTCTCCGAGTGAGTGCTGCTTAGAAGGGGTCCATTTTCTTCATGCTTTTCCCTAATCCCTTACTTAATTGATGGAGGTATGCGCTAATATTGTGTACGATTGCTGTTATGTGTGACGAATTGCTGTTTTGCTAGATCTCAGACGGTGATGTGCGAATCCGATATCTGAACATGAACGACGCGTGGCATCGATGGATCCCGAGTGACTCGGGCCAACTGGCACAACCAGCCACCAAGGTTGCTTCCTTTCTTTGTATATTTGCACTACTGATATGTATAGCACTCCTGCACTAAACCTGTTGCTCAAATCATCGCCTTTGCCGTAGACCCGAAATGACAGCTCGCCCGTGCGCCTCGCCCAACAGATTGAAGTGCGCCGGACCGTCCATGGCGTGTGGAAGGAAGCACATGTCGTGCGCTCGCGTCCAAGCGACATTCTCGTTCGGTACGCCGGTCGCCAGCAGCAGTTTGACGAGTGGATCCCGTTCACGCCCGACACGATCGCACCGCTTGGAGAACACATCCACCACCGCAACTTTGCACTTCAGAGACAGCTGAGCGTCACGCCAAAGAGCACGCGCAACCGCGTCTTCCAGGCGCAGAACCCGCGGTACCAGCACTACCGCAATGCGCTCGAAGTCCAGGGGCTCCGCATTTATCCGATCGAAGGCGACGGCAACTGTCTCTTTCGATCTGTGAGCCACCAAGTGTATGGAGACGACCGCCACCACGCAGTCGTACGCACCACGTGCATGGACTACATGGAGAGCGAGAAGGAGTACTTTGAGCCGTACGTGGTCGGCGATATGGCGGCATTTCTGCGCTACTTGAGCTACAAGCGGCGGCCGGGTGTGTGGGGGGATGATCCAGAGCTCCAGGCAATGTGCGAGCTCTATGATCGACCTGCCGAAGTGTACGCGTACGACCCGACCCACGGATTTCGCAAACTGCGAACTTTCCACGAGAACAGTGGGGTCTCTCGCAATCGCCCGCCCATTCGGTAAACAGCATCATTTCTTGCTTGTTTGAAGCTGGCAGGGACATCATAAAACAAAGGAACTTTGCTAACATGCAACTGTTGTTTATGGGATGCAGCTTGAGTTACTACGGTGGCGGACACTACGACTCCCTCGTTGGGCTCAACCACTCGACGAATTGCATCCGCGATCCACCAGGAGAGTGGGAGCGACGCCACATTGAGTACTCGCGTCGGATCAACACGCGCGGTGGCGATGAGGAGACCTCAGAAGGCGTCGCGCGTCAGGTGGTGGCCGAGTCGGACCGCGAAACGACCGAAATGGCTCAGCTCGAGCAGACTCTGGTGGTGCGTTGCTGATTCATGATGGCATTATTGGCTTCTTGGTCTCTCACGAAAGCTTTTCACCTTTGTGTGGCATTTGCTCTCTCAAACAGCTCTCGCGCAATGAATTTGACGGGATGAACTCGAATCTCGACGAGACGCTCAAGCTTTCGCTAGAGGAATACGAAACTAGCGCAGCAGCATCATCATCGTCGTCCTCCACCGTACCATCAGCAGTCCTTGGAGCTGGCGAGCGAGAGCGCCAGGAGCTTGACGAAGCTACCCGCGAGAGCGAGATGGCAGCGATCCAAGCCGACCTGATCGCCAAGGCAAAACAGGTTTCCGAAGAAGAACTAATGAAAAAGGCGATCGAGGCGTCGCTCGAGACGCTTCCACCTGGAACCCACGATTTGGACTTTGACGAACAGGTTTCAGCTGCGATTCAAGCCTCGCTAGGGCATCTTGGCAGCAACAGAATGATGCCCATGATAACAGGTGCTGCTGGACACAATGATGATGACAGCTCCACAACTAATGACTACGATGAACAGATGCGCCTCGCTCTCGAGTTGTCGGCTCAGGAGTACCACGACACCGACCGACTGCCAGGCCAGGACGCGAGCCACGCCGACCCAGGGTTTGGGATGATCCCAGAGAGCGACGAGGACGACGAGCTCCAGCGCGCGATCCAGGCTTCGCTGCAGCAATCATGAGGCTTCTCTAGCTGACAACACTAGAGCAGCTGAGGAGCTTGGAAAGACGATGTTTAAGTTAATTTATCATCTTTCACGACAAAAGATGACATGCGATGAGGTGCGATTTGCTCATAAACTCCATAGACAACACATGAACACGCAGGAAAATGAAAACCAAATGATAAAGCACGAGCTGAAACAATTCCTCTTACGATGCAATTGATACACAATATATATGAAGTAGCGCAGACTACTTTCCTCCCTAGCACTGTAATGGAACGAGCGAAGAACACCTTATAGCACCCTCTCATCAGCCTTCTTCTCATCTATTGGCTTGCAAATCAAAAACAGGACATGGAATCCGATCCTTTTTTACAACGACGCTGTCTCTGTATTTACTTACATTTACAGGTTCGCGACCACGTACTCGGCGATGCGCTGCTCCATGTAGATGCGGTCCTCGAGTCCGCGTGGCGAGTGGCGCTCGCTGGGGAAGAGCAGTAGGTCGTAATGCTTGCGCGCGCTGATGAGCGAGCTGATGAGACGCGCCGTGTGGCGAAAGTGCACGTTCTCGTCGATGAGGCCGTGGATCAGCAGCAGCTTCTGCGACGCCTGCATGTTTGGCACGACCTCCATGACCGAGCCTTCGCGGTATCCGCTCGGGTTCAGCTGCGGGGTCGACATGTAGCGCTCCGTGTAGCACGAGTCGTAGCCGTCCCAGCTCGTGACTGGCGCGCCGGCAATCGCGAGCTTGAACGTCTCTGGAGCCTTCATGAGACTGATCGCCGACATGTACCCGCCGTAGCTCCAGCCGTAAATGCCGACACGGCCGCGCTGCGTGATGCCGTCCTGGATGAGCTTCTCGATGCCGTCCTGCTGGTCGAGGATCTCCACCGTGCCCATACAGTGCTTGATCGCGCCTTCAAATGCTGAGCCGCGACGGAAGCTGCCGCGGTTGTCCACCTTGAGCACCGCGTAGCCCATGTCGCGGAAGCGCTGCGCACGCATGTCGACCGTCATCGCCCACATGCGCGCCACGCGCTGCACGTGTGGACCGCCGTAGACGCTCACCAAGGTCGGGTACGGCCCTGGGCCGTAATGCGCTGGGTCTGGCAAGTATACTGCGCCGTAGAGCGTCTCGGCACCGTCGCGGGTCGGGAACGAGATGATCTCCGGTGCCGGGAGCTTGCCCTGAGCAGCCAAGTTGGTTACGCGAGCCTCCACTTCAGCGTGCAGCGCAAACGCTGAGCGCTCAATCGCCTGGAAGAGTACATCCGACGACGCGAGGTCAGCGTCCGAAGGCACGCTGCAGACGCGCGCCGTCGGCGGGGTGGTCAAGTTGCTGTAAACGTCGACAAACGTTCTGCAGGCGCTGTCCATCACAATCGTGTGCATGCCCTCGACCGCCGTGAGGCGCACAGGCGTGTGCAGGTTCTGACCCGGGTACAGCGACGTCATGTACAAGTGGCGCTCGAGTGGAGAGTCCGCCGTGCCGCTAAAGTACACCTTGCCGCGCGACAAATCGACACCTTCAATCGACTCGACGCACCACTTGCCTCCCGTGAGAGCACCCAAAAGCTGCGCCGACGCCGCACCGTGCACGTATTCGTACAGATAAAGGTGGAGAAAGCCTGTGCGCTCCGAGCCCCAGATGAATCGGAACGTCGACTTGTTCTCCGACTCGATGTTGCGGTAGAGATAGTTGGCGTTCACCCACACCGGATTCGTCTCGTGGATCAGCACCGACGATTTGCCCGTCGCCACGTCAAAGCGCAGGAACGACACTTCGGTCTGCAGGCGGTTGAGCTTCTGCACACCGAGCGACTGGTCCGGCAGCCAGTTCACGCGGCTCACGTAGTAGTCGACGTCGTCGCCAAAGTCCATCCACACTGGTGTGCGCAGCGGCTGACTCGCGGACGTGCGCACGCCGACAACGCCGAGGCGACGCAGCGGGTTCACACCGCCGGCGAACGGGTATCTGTGGTCTTCCTGCGCGGCGTCACCGACAGCGTCACTGCCCGAGTGCATGATGCGGAACTTTTCAATGTTGCTCTCGTCAATCTCTTCAAACGCAATGTGGGTAGAGTCGGGCGACCACCAAAAGCCGCGAAAGCGGCTCAGCTCCTCCTGCGTGAGGAAGCACGCGAGTCCGTTCGTCTTGCCCTCGTGGCCACGCGCGCCAGTTGTGACCTGCACGGCAATCTGCGAGCCGAGTGGACTCACTTCGCTCGAGATCACGTACACTTCTTTGTCCTGCACGAACGCGATCCAGCGGCCGTCGGGGGAGAACTGCGGGTCGATGACGCCTCCAGGTACGCCCGTCGTGGTCTTGTCAAAGAGCAGGCGCAGCTCGGCGCCGGGTTGCTCCTGGATGTACAAGTCGCCCTGGATCGGGTACAAGATGCGCTTCGAGAGCGGCGCGGGGCACCACGAGTACGAGGTGATGCCGACGCCCATTTGGCGCTGGCGCTCGCGGCGCAGCTTCTCCTCGAGCGACAAGTTCACTTCCGTGTTGCCCTGGTTGGGCGGTGATGCGAGCAGCTCCGTGTGCTTGGAGCGCACGTCAAGCGCGTAGAGCTGGCGCGAGAGCTGGTTCTGCTTTGAGTGCAGGAACGCCACGAGCTGCGAGTCGGGCGAGAAGCTCACGTTCACGGGGAAGTTGAGGCCCGGCGCGGGCATCGAGGCGACGTCTTCCAGGGGGATCAGTTCGTGCGCCATCGGGGAAGAGAGGGATGTGACGGAAGGGGAGGAAGCGAGAGGGAACGAACGCGGAAGGAGGGAAGCGAGGGGGCTTCTGCGCGTGAGGCTTCAAATGCGAGAATGGAAGGCTTGAGTGACTGACCGAGACTTGGCTTGGCTTTGCGGCTCTTTTCTATTCTCCCAGTCACGCCTGTTTCTCGCGTGCTGTGTGGACGAAAAGCGGAGAAAATTGAATGGCCTTATTTCAAGGTGACTTGAAATAACTCCATAGTTATAACCAGGTAGAGAAAAAGACAAAACTTAGCTATTACACCCGACTATACTGGCATCATGAAGAAGAAGGTCGGTTGAAGTTTGAACAACCACGTGTTTTGATTGGCAATCCGGATATGTCCTAAATCTTCCTGGGTTTCTAGGACACAGCAATTGTTTCGACACTTGGGTTCATCATGACATTGAGAACCGACATGTATTTTGCTTATTTGCTATATGGAGACTGCAGCGCGTAAAGAAGATATAAAATGAACCTAGCGTGTGTCTTTATATTCGTTGTTGTTCCTTTTCATTGATAGATGACGTCACTCACTCACTGCTTGCCGGCGTTCGCGCGCGCTTCGAGCTGAGCAATGCGTTGCTGGATGCGCTCCTCCTGCGCGCGACGGGCTTCCTGGATCGCAGCCTGGATTCGCGACGACTTGTTCGACGTCACAGCGTGGCCGGGTGGAGTACCAGGAGGCGACAGGACAGCCGACTTCACACCAGCAGACATAGGCGACGACACTGGGCTCAAGCGAAGCTGCTGCTTCCCAAACGACGCCGGACTCAGCGGCGCCTTTACCACCTGGAAGCCCTCTTCATTCTCACTGTCACCAGAGCTTCCTTCCGCGGCGCTGCGGTCGTTCGCACTACCGCTCTCCTCGTTGTCCGCCTCTTGTGCTCGCTCTTCCTCGTACTCGACGACTTCTTCCTCCTGCTCGTAGAGGAAATCGCTCTCGTCAAAGTCGCGCGAGACTGCTTTCTTGCCTGGCACCGCCGACGTATCGCTGCCAGCCGCCAGCGCATTGTACTTGCGATGCAAGCGCGTGAACAGCAGCTCTTCATTGCCCTGGTACTTCTTCAGTAACTCGTCGACCTCGCCGAGCTTCTCTGGCTTGTGCTTTGTGTAAAAGTTCACCAAGCGATTTCTGTATACCAACACAGTACAAAGCAATGAAATACCACCCCATTAGCATCACCAAGTTGCAGTCAATCACACCACACATATTACCATATAGCACACATACCTGAACTGCAGACGCTCTTCCGCTTCGCCGCCAAAGAAAATGATCCACGCGAGCACCGCGTAGCAGAGCGACGCACCGATCTGCAGGCACTCCTTCTCGGTCGTTTCGTCGATATCGAAGGGCAGGTAGCGGTCTTTTGAGATGAAGAGCACCCAGCACGCGGACTGCAGGAAAATCGCGCTGCCGATGTAGTAGAACCACGACACGTACGCGGTCGCGAAGCAGTACGTGAGCAGCGTCATGAGGAAGCGCACGACGTGCGCGAGCAGGTCCTCGTCGCGGATGCCCAGAAGACGCAGTGACTCCTGCGGATACCAGTATACGCGCACGACCACGGCGTAGAGTGCGATGTACGCGGATTTGCTCAGCATACTAGCAGGTGCCATAGTTTCCTCTCTTTGTGATCTTCTGTCGTCGTCTTCCTGGTGTGCAGCTTCTTGGTGGTCTTGCGGCGTCAATTCGAAGAATGAGCAGAATGAGAAAATGAACCTCGAGGGGGAGGAGACACACATAATTTCAGCCAATCGGAGTATTTTGAATCTCTTTTTGTCGAATCAAGGAGGTTTTATGTACCAATATCAGAAAGATGCGGTTGTTATGTTGGATGCAAGGTGCAGGATACGTTTCAGCAGCAAACGCGCCGAGTAGCGCATGCGCATCGGGTTGAATGGATTCGTCACTGCGCGTCCGCTTCAGAAGCCGTACCTCGTATCGAGCTCTCTCTCTTTGGGTCTTTTTAAATATACTACAGAGGCGCGTGCTCTCACTCACTCTCACTTCTTATCTACACAGCGAGCACTGCAACGACGGCGGCGATACACGCGGTGTTGCGCATCCCCGACTTCTCCGACTCACGTCGCACCAGTCCACGGACGACCTGCGTGTATGGCGCGAACATGAGCACTGCGGGGTGCTCTTCGCTCGCCTTCACGATCGCGCGGTTCGCCTCTGACAGCGTGGCCCCAATCATACTCACGCCGTTGACGGACTGCAGCACCATGCCCACCACGACGCCCTCTGCCTGCGCTGACGAGTTCGGCGCCACTTGCGAAACGACGATCGGCGACGGCGGCGGCGTGAAGTCCAGCTGACATGGCGAGCTCGCTGCCTTGAGCGTGTCCATGACGCTGAGGAAGTCGAGTCCCGAGATGGGCTTTCCGTTCACGCCAATGAGCTCCTGCCCGACCGAGACACCCTCTGCGAGCGCGTTGTCCGCGCTCTTGACTGCGATCGCCCCGTCCTCTTTCTCGATGAATGTGATGCCCAAGCGCTGCTCCTTGTTCCACTGGATGCGCGTGGGGCCGGCAGAGTCGACGTACTTGGACTTGGTGCGCTGAAACGTGATGTTGAACGCGCCGCCAGTGTACATGAACGCGACGGGCGCCGCCGCCGCAAGCGCCTCGGGCGACGGCACGCGATCGTCTATCGCGCTCGCCGATGCGCTCTGCGCGCGCGTCTTCTTGCGCATGTTGGAGAGGAAGCTCTTCATCGCGACTTGCTTGCTTGTCTGAATGTATCGATCTGTCGATGTGCCTGTCTTGTGGGCGTGTCTCTGGAAAGCGGAAGGAGGCGTCTGCTGGTCTGGTGTCGGGCGATGGCAGAGAGAGAGAGAGGATGCTGCTGCTGTTGCTCGTGGGGGGAAAATGGAAGGAAGCACTGGTCAACAAAAGGCACTCGTACGTACGCGGCAGTGGCAACGGCGTTCGCTCAATGGAGTCGATGGATTACGCGGCACGAAAGGCGAGGGCGATAATAGGAATGACAGCGCGGCGGAAAAAGCGGCGAGCGCACTGACTATCGAGCGGAATCGAGCGACTTGTGCACTGAACCACCCAACCAGCTGGGATATCACGCTCCAAAAACCTGTGGAAATGCGTGCAAATGTACCATGGAAGGAGACATGATGGAGAGCTAATGGCAAATTTACCTGTGTAAATAAATAACCCTCTAAAGACGATTTGTGATGCTCTCTTGCACTACTCAAACGAAGACGAACGGTCTGACTTTATGTGCTCTTCCGACCACGTTCTCATTCATTCGCACACCAAAGCTGACAGACAGAGCCTGCAGGGGCGTTCTGTCCCAAGAGCAGTGCTCATGCTCCACGCGCATATAAGTCCATTTGCTAGAATACTGAACAGTAATGGTGATCTACAGCAAAAATATATTTCAATGAGACCTCGCATTTTCGATGGATGTTGGTAATGACTGACTGACTACCAGACGCAAGGCAGTGGAGCCGCAATACGGTAGTGGCGGCGGCATTATCTTCTCTTTCTCTCAGAGATACACGCCTTCCATGAACACAACTATTGTTAGTTGCCCTCACTATAATCGAAGCAGAGCTGCTGTTTGATTCTTGCACTCTTTTTAGGGAAGGTTGAGACTGTCGAGCAACAAGCATCTATCGATGAGAATCCATCATTCTCATGAGTGACACTGCGCAGAATGATTGCCTGCTGGATATGAGTGTGAAGGATGCATACAAGTAGAAAGCCAAGGTAAATAATGGAATCACATGGGCTTTCTTCCCATCGATCATCACGCGCGAGCGGATAATGAATTCTCACCCGCTCACTTACACTCTTCCATTTGAAGACTGTTCATGACGGTGACGTTTGGCGTTTCAGATGGCAAAAGCGCAGGTGTGACGGCTGAATGGATACACTTTGAAAGCAGATCTCCCCAACAAGAGTATACAAGTCACGCATACAAGCAAACAGAAGCGCATTTTGCAAATGATCGAGAGAGTGATTGGACGACGCAAAGGAAATCCCAAGAGGGAAAGCACTCAACCGCCCAAGTGTGGAATCATCAGAGCGCACACATCCATCGGCTGAGTCGCAATCGACGGGTTGTTTGAGGAGGAGCACCGTCATTCCGGTAAAAAATACCATCATTCCGTGTCAGAAAAGAACGGCATTCGAAAAGTTTGCCTCGCGATTTCGCTCGTGAAGCGAGGAGCTCCACCAAGGAAGTCCCTTCCCATCGCTCGCTCATTCGCAAACAAGCTTCGCCACAGGCACACAGAGCAAGCAGGTCAGCCATCTACAGACAGGATATAGGCAGGATATGGGGAACGTCACGAGCTGGATCGCGCAGTGCATCTACCCGGAAGAGCAGGTGCTCTGGCAGGCCGCGCGCTCGGGGGACGCGCACGTGCTCCGCACCGCGCTCGCGAAGCTCACGCCCGAGACACGAAAGTACATCGAGTGGCAAGAGCCTTGCTTAGGTCGCACCGCCGTCGCGGAGGCTGCGATGCGAGGGTATCGCTCGTGCGTGGCGCTGCTGATCGAGGCTGGCGCGAACTGCAATGTGAAGGACTATCGCGGCAACACACCGCTGCACCTGGCGTGCAAGCGAGGCAAAGAGGACGTGGTGCAGTACTTGCTGCACGTGCCGAACGTGTTCCCCTTCGAAACGAACTTGGATACACTCACCCCACTGGATCTCGTGCGGAACAAACTCAAGAAAGAAGAGTCGTACCCACTTTCCTACGAGCGCTGCCTTGAGGAGCTGGAAAAGGTAAGGGGGTTTGGTTTAACCCTGATAGTGGCGTGGTTGATTATCTATCAGGTGAAACTGAGCTGATCAGTTTAGTTCTGTGTGTTCTCTCTCTCTCTCTACCCACTACAGAAATTCTGCATCTACAGTGGATGGCTCTACGAAGAACGGGACAATGTGCTCTCGATCGTGTCGGGCATTTCGTCGCTGAGCTCCTGGAAGAGGCGGTTCTGCATTGTCTTGGAGCGCGGTGCTCCTGACATCCTCGAGCTCGCGCTCTTCTCCATGAAGCCCTGCGGGATGCGTCCAGTGTGCCCAACTTCCGTGGTGCTCTACCAGGTTGGCGCCGGTATGATGGACACGACCGACACCAAATGGTTCAACCGCAAGGAGTTTGCGTTCACGATCCGAGGCAACATGAAGGAGAAGTGCCACTACGACTCGACCATCGTCATGGAGCCTCTCGCGTTCGCCGCGATGGACCAGCAGGGCTACGACGCGTGGAAGAGCTTCTTCACGCACCAGCAGCAGTCGTTGTACTCTCGATCCACCAATTTGTACGGTCAGCCGGTCGTGATGCTGGATCACCATCGACTGCAAGAAGTCGTGGCTCTGCCATCTGCGCACCAGGATCCAGCGTACACAGAGACCCAAGAGTCCAAGCCAGCGTTTGTCCAACAGCCACCGCCTCTAGTCACTGCTACAACCACTCAAGAACAGGAGGATGAGGATCTCCGCCGCGCGATTTGGCTGTCATTGCAAACAACCGGAAACCACCACTTGAGTCAAAGTCAGTTTGAGAGCGACCAGGCGTCGTCGCCTGCGCTGCCAGTGTCCGCCCCAGATTGGGACGAGGACGGCGATGCGACCGATGTAAGTTCCGAGCGCTCTCGATCAGGATCCGACGACATTGAGCAAACAGGGGTTGGTGATAACAGGGCAGACAGCAAAGTCAGCTCTTCGCCTGTGGTGAACTTTGGTCGCGCACCGTCGTACTCCGGCATTGGTGAGTGTGTGATCTGTTTTGACGGCCCGCAGGCGGCCGTATGCGTGCCCTGCGGCCACAATGCCATCTGCATGACCTGCGCAGAAGAGATCCTAGACTCGACCTGCGAGTGCCCCGTGTGCCGCCACCCGATTCGAGAGCTCATCAAGCTCTATCGTGTGTAGTTAGCAAAATTGTGAAAGAGAGCAATACTTAATATTATATATATAAATCGAGATGCAGTGAAGTGCACAAAGTAGTTAGCTAGAGGCTGTTCGTTTGAGTAATTTGACAATACTCTTTTCATTTTCGTGAAGAAAGCAAGATGACTCCGCCATCACCATCCCATTGTCGCTTCCGTTAGCTAGACGCGGTAGATCCTGATCACTTCGCGCACTGTGCTTCGGCACACTGGACAGAGCCGCGTTGTGTCCAGGAGCTCCGCCGCGCAGTCCATGCAGATCGCATTGTGACCACAGGGCACACACACAGCAGCCTGCGGGCCGTCAAAGCAGATCACACACTCACCAGCGGCTGAGTGCGACTGATCGCCAGCATCAGCATCAGCATCAGCACTTACGCCAGCAGCAGCAGTTCGTGGTGGTCGAACTGCTTCATCTCGTCGTGGAGAAACCGAGTAAAGCGGCTGGACGATCTCCACGCCGTCTGGTGCGAGTGTTGGCTGCGGCGAGCCAAATGCGTGCTGCATGCTCATCGGGTGCGGTGGTGCAGATGGCGCTGGGATGGGCATCGCGTGCATGGTGTTGCGTCGCTGGGACTCTTCCACCGATAGCTGCAAAGCGCGTTCAAACTCTCGCTGCTCTTGCAGCAGTGCAGCTTGCGACGTCGGTGGGGCGTACATACCAGTAGATGCTCGGCCTCCGCTTGGACCAAACGCTGGCGTGATTTGGCTCGTAGTGCCAAGCTACACAGTAACATTATCACACAGCCATGACGTCAGTATTGAATCAATATAGCATAACAAAAGCACCACATGGTTAACTATCACATACCCGTAACCCAGTCAGGAAGCTCTTCCACGCGACCAGCTCTGCCTGGTTGGTTGCCGCGAAATCAAAACTTTGAGGCGCGGAAACCCGATTGATGCCTGATTTCGAGTACGCATTCAGCGCAAACCGGAAATCTTTCCGACTGAACCACGTCACGTCCTCACTTTCCTGGATGCCGTCGGAGGCACGATACACGAGCTCAATGCTGCAAGGATAACAAACACACGCGGAGAAGAAAATCAGTCACTCTACATCTTTGTGCAGCGAACCTATTTCTATAGCCACTCAATCGTACCTTGGACATGGCGGGCGCTTCTCACCCGGCTTCATGGAGAAAAGATCGATCTCCACGACATCGCGTTCAGCAGTGCGCAGGATCATGCAGTATCTACAGAACCACCACACAGTTTAGAATGAGACCTATTACAAATCAAACAACTCAAATAGACCACCAGAGTACCGTTTCTTCCACGAGTTGAGCGACGAGAACCCCGACGCCATGGACAAGAGGTTGTCCGCGCGTTGGTACAGCCAGCCCGAGTAGATGCAGAGTTTCTACAGTTAAACAAACATACACTCATCAGTAAGCTCAAAGATACTGATTCACCATCTACACGTCATGCTCAGCTTTAGCATCTCACACACCTTTTCGATGATCTCAACGCACTGGATGTAGGTGTGGTCATTCTCCGACTTCCTGTACTCGTGGCGCGCAATGTCGAGCGCGGTCTGCTGCTTGGTCGAGTTCTTCGCGAGCACGTCGACCGCGAGCGTCTCGAGCAGCACGTGCACGACCTCGCTCTTGCCCTGCTTCGTGGCGAGGTGCAGCGGCGTGTTGCCGTGGATGTCGCGCGAGTTGCAGTCCACACCGGCCTGCAGCAGCGCGATCACGCAGTGCAGGTGGCCCTGCGCACACGCGTTGGCGAGCGGCGAGTAACCGTAGAGCGGGTCGCGCCACTCGACGTAGAAGCGTGTCTGCGGCGTAAGGCGCGCGACCGCCTGGCGCAGCAGCTCGTGGTCGCCGCTCTTGGCTGCGACCCAGATCACCTGCTCCTCGGGGCAGAGCGACTGCGCCAGCCAGCTCGTTGCGTTGCCCATTCTTCTGTTTGGTTTGTGTGTGGCTTTTGGGCTTTTGGGGTTTGCTGAAAATGCCGAGAGAAAATGCAACTGCAGTACTATTTTACCTGTATAAAAAACCTGGAAGAGGGTAAGAATGATTGTCAAATATTGAAGAATGCTGGGTTCTGTTACAATTCCAGTTGATATACTCCACTGGGGGTAGGATCACAGTCGCATTACCTGTGGAAACACAATATCTGGTGAGTGTGACAAAGAAAGCGCAAAATACCACTTACTTCTGCTGCTGCACTCCCTTCGTTATAAGATAACTAATACTTCCTCTGTTCCGAAAAGAAATGTGCAGTTTGGTTTTATGTGGCACACATAATCGAGGTGAAACTGCACGATTGGCTGAG
>JALBZB010000617.1:0-22040 GCA_038050625.1 Pythium sp. MPC-2022a | reverse complement strand
TGTGTACGCGGCCGTTATAGTTTCGCAGTATGCACATATAATTTCGTAGAATTACGCACTTAAAACCAATGTTTCGGCGACAGCGAAACTCCCCTTTTCCCTCTGATACTGAGTACCCTCCTGTACTGTCGTCAATACTGTGATATGTAGCCCTGCCGTAGTGTTATTCTTCTTCTCGTTTCTTGCTCATTCATTTGAGCCGCATTTCGTGTTGTTTGGCGCAGTAGTTTTTGAGAAAAGCCGAAAACGTAAATTTTCTAAACTTTTGGTGCGCACTACAAAAAGCAAGCTCGAGGGGGAATCGTTCGAAACCTCTATAAAATCTGCTGGTCTGTGATTGGTCATGAAGAGATCGAATTTTATCCAATAGCTACGCGTGTAAGTGATGACTCAGACCTGGTCCCTGTGACACGCAGAAACTTTTGGGACCTTTTCGGTTGCAGCCACACGAGTGACAGTGTACACTGCCATGCCAACTGTCATCATTTCCCAATTGGCCACCTCAGCACCAAGCGTCCAACCATCCACACACCATCTCTCCATAACTATGTCGGCTGCCTTCGCATTCTCGTCGCTCGTGTCCATCTTTTCGGAGGCCTCCAGCTCCTCCGTTGACCAGCTCGTCGCGGACGACAAGAGCAAGACGGTCGTGCTCTTCACGTTCGACAAGGAGCAGGAGTACATGGCCAAGCCGTTCCTCACGCCGCTACTCTTCCTCTTCCGCGGCCGCTCCGACCTGGTAACACGCTACTACTGCTATTACATGTGTGTCTACACCACTACCGCCGTCCTCTAATCGCTAACCGCATGTGCGTGTCTCTCTATCTCTGTCTTTATGTCTGTACAGGTGCTGCTGCGCACCTCCGAGGTGGACGCGACTCCGAGCCTGACGGTGTTCAAGGACGGCGCCAAGGCGCTCACGGTGATCGCCGAGGGCGAGCTCAAGGACCACATCGCCGCTTTGCTCGTGCAGGTCGGATGGAGCCCTGGTACGTCAAGCTTTATATAATGGAGAGCCCCCTATATTCAGTCACCGTGGCACTAATGTCCCGATTGTCGTGTGGTTACATATTGCAGACTGCCCGGGCGAAGAGCAGCTGCCCAACTTCCTCGCGCCGGTCGACTACAAGGATCTCCTGGGTGATGTGGACGCGTTCACCACGGGCCAGCGTGACTTCATCGCGAATGGCGCGAACGTGGCGGCGATCATCTGGAACGCGTTCGTGGCGGCCAAGCGTCCGGTCAACTGGGCGGGCTTCTACTTCATCCGTCCGCTGGCCAACCCGAAGGAGACGGACCACTCGCAGATCCTGATCCTCGGGCCATTCGTGGGCAAGCCCGCGTGCTCGCGTATCCGCCTTCAGAACGGCGTCTGCGGTGCCGCGGCGCGCACCAAGACCGTGCAGCGCATCGCGGACGTGCACCAGTTCGAGGGCCACATCGCGTGCGACGGCGCGTCCGAGTCGGAGATCGTCGTGCCCGTGTTCAACGCCGACGGTGACGTCGTCGCGGTCATCGATCTTGACTGTCCCAAGCAGAACGGCTTCTCCGTCGAGGACGAGCGCCACCTGGTCGAGGTCGCGCGTCTGATCTCCGAGCGCAGCGACTGGCTCAACCTCACGCTTCCATACACCCAGTAAATTTTGATATTGCTGTTGATAGTGGTGGGCTGGCAATCTTGTCGTCCTCTGTACGATCCACAAAGCCTAAAGGCTCACTCAGTATGGGAATCCTACACGGAGGCGACAAAGAAGGCAAGCGCTTCATGCAAAAACAATATTGAGCCAAAATAGAGAGCACCAGCGTTGATTCTGTTAAAATCTGTCTGTATCTATTAGTCTTTGTGGGTTGTTTGGATTATCTTCTATAGGGCCTAGCTGGCAGCTTCTTGGTCGATGGAGCCCCACTGCCGCGCTTCACCGGGTGCTT
The DNA here is from genome assembly GCA_038050625.1 of Pythium sp. MPC-2022a. Lineage (NCBI taxonomy): Eukaryota > Oomycota > Peronosporomycetes > Pythiales > Pythiaceae > Pythium > Pythium sp. MPC-2022a. The sequence continues at coordinate 20,111 of JALBZB010000617.1, read as the reverse complement.
GAACTCAAATTGGTGAGCCTGGTGCAGGATCTCGGACACCGATCGGCTCAGACTGGTTTTATCTGTCAGCTCTGAGTTGCTGTTGCTTGAGCCACTGCTACTATTGGCACTCTGCGGTCGGTAGCTCTGGTTCTGGCTAAGTCGTTGGCGCTGCTGCTGCTGAATGAGCGACTTTCTGCCTTTACGAAATACGTGAACGACGTCGTACACTGGCGAGGAGGAGGAGGCCATGTGGTCCTGAGTGGTTAAGGAAGTGCTTGCATCAGAGCTGAACGAAGTGGACGAAGCCACAGAGTGAGCGCTGATGGTTGACGAAGAATGGAACTGCGCGAGCCGTAAGGTCACGCGCGCTTCTTCGTCCTCTCGTCGGCGGCGCAGCAGTTGCAGCTTGCGAGAACTCAGGCGCGCGATGAGCTCTAGGTCTTTCGTGCGAATGTCGGTATCAAACTATCAGATAATGAAGTAATGGCGATAACGTTAGCCTGGCAGTTAGTTTCAGGGTAAGACTAGGTTCATTGTGTACCTCTTTGAGGTCCAGACAGGCTTTGCGAATCGATAAGGCGTCTACGCCAGGGTACACCGCTACAGAGAATTTGACGTGTTCGAATGGTTAGCACAGTGTGGAATTGTCCGGAATATACAGACAGAAGGATACTCACTGAGCTGGATGAGGCGCTGGAACTCCTTGGTGCTGCTCTGCTCCAGCATCAGAATCTGCTCCAACTCTTCGACAAACCTTTCCAGGTCTTCCACTGATTGAGTCCGATGTGGTTCTCTTCTTGCTTTCAGATCTCGAATCGCATCGAAATCGTTGCTCTCGGTTCCAAGAAAAGTCTGTTTCTCAAACGCCTGGTTGGAAAACGAGCCCTTGACGTGCTCAAAGAATGTCCCAATCGATGTGGCCAGCTGGCGAGATATAAGCTCCTGAAATTGTCACGGAAATCAAAGTAAACCCCAGCATTGTCAGTAGCCATTCGTCAGTAAGATACTGATACGTAAACGCACGTCGAGTAGAGAGCTGGATCGCTGAATGATTCGCTTCACGGCCTCTGCTTTCGAGCAGCTGCTCTCGAGCGTTGCCATGATGCAGCTCTTGAGCTCGCTGGGGCTGAGAAGACACTGCTCGGTCTCCTCAGCACTCAGAAATTGCTGTTGAAATCGTACAGCAAAACAAGCACAGCCAGAACAAACTGTGAGCTGTCTCGGAATCGCAATGATATCAAGCACGAACATGCAAAGAACCTTTAGAACTCCGTGCCACGCACACAGAGTTTGCTTGGGTGTAGTGCCTAGCAGTGGCATCTGTGCTGGGGCTAAACAGGATCGCCAGTAGCAGCCCCGCACAAAGACTTGCTGAATTTGGGTCTGCAGGTCTGTGGACGAATTTAACGATTTCTGCCGCTCTCGTAGCTCTTGGGGAGTACTCTGGACAACGTGATACTAGCAACACACAAAGGTCAGTTTGAGGTGCGAAAGCATACAATAAAAGATCAATTCGTACCTCAACATAGAGGTAATCAGCAGAGCTGATAGTCTGGAGCTCAGCGCTCTCTGATGGTACCACAGACCCATTCCGCTTCACCGCTCTTCGCTGCTTCCACAGACTTCCTGGGTTCTTGATCGTACAATGATGGACGACGCTTGGGCACTTCGTAGGATTTGTTAACCTCTCTTCATAATCTTCGTCCTTATCTTCACAACCTCCAAGATGGTTTGGAAGCAGAGCGGAGATCGAGTCGGATCTTGCCAAGCTGATCAGTTGATCCGTTGTCCCGCTACTGTGACCCTGCTGCCGTCCGCGTGCTACGTACACCAGCAACAGCTCGTGGATCGCTCTTTCGTCCAGTGACTTCATCACAACCGCTCGATTTGATGAGGTTGGTACCACGACTTCTGGCTCAGTCGCTGGGTTTGCGTCCACATCTACGTCAAAGTACGGCACATAGAGGTTTGAGAAGATACTGGCGCCAAAGTGAGACGTCGGATACCTACGCAAAACAACAAGCAACACTGTGTTAGAAAGACAAGGTCCGTAGACACTCTGGTACTGGCACAGATGTTCTGATTCTAGACAAACGGTACCGCACAGTTGCTCAAGGAACACCACGTCACTCGGAGAGAGTTTGGAGAGGAACTGCTCGCAGTAGTACGCAGTTTGCAGCAGCTGAAGCACTGACGCACGCACAAAAACCGATTCGCGCCGTCGTTGTCCTTCCGAGGAGGACGAGTCAACGCACTGTTGATGCCGTCGAACGAGCAGCAACTGGTGCGCTTGCGATGGTACAGAAGGCGAAATGCGATGACCTGGGTGTGAACCAGTTTTCTTCACGTGCTCCAGTATCACGTTTACTTCGTGTAGAGATCTCTTTGCTGATGCAAACACAGCCTTGTCGATCACAAAGTGGGTATCTGAAATGACTGGTGCTTGTTCTTGGCCCATGGCTTTCGTAAGATTCTGTTCGTACTCTTCCAAGTCAAAGTAGATGTTTGAATTGATGGTTTGCATCCATCCGTACTCGCCAACCTCACCTCCACCACCACCAGACTCTATAGAGCGACGATTGCTCCTCAGCAGCCAACTGATGCACGTGGAGCTCAACGGAACGTCGCACTCTGTTCGTGGAAACTGGAGCGTCATCTTGGTCGCGAGTTGCCGAATTTCTGAGGTTTCTCCGTCTGTGTTTGTTAAAAACGTCGGCGCTGCTGAAGTGGATTTCGAAGGTGGGAGCCTACGGTGTGATCTCCGCGAGGTTGTCGGTGCTGGAGACGCAGACTGGAGGGTGGAGCGAACGATTTCCGTCCAGGTACCTGAGCCAGAGTCTCCAAAATGCAGCGAAGGCTTGCCTTTACCACCAGTAGTATCAGCCACAGATGCTGATGACTGGGAACTCCCATTGCTCGTCGATGGTAGAACTGCAATTATCCGCTGGACGTGCAGCGTCTGCTCAGTTTCCAGCACGGGGCCATTTCGAATCAGCAGATCTCGCATCATCGCCTTGATATCAGCATCGCTTGAGCTGGCATTCACTCTGGCTTTGACGGTGTTATTGCTGTTGTTGTCATCATCTGACGATACCCACAGCGGGTACAACTGAGAGAAACGGATCGATCCGTTCAAATCCTGCTGGAGCCGAGCCAAGAACACGTCCCATTCGAATTGCTTTGTGCGCTCGTGAGCCTACAGGATGGCGAGGACCAAACCGTCCACATCAAGAATACACAATAATGTCCAAGTAGTCAGCACAAAACGAACTGGCTAGCCCGTGAGTGAAGGTAGGTACAACATGTCCACAAGATACTAATGAGCATTACCATACTTTTGGACTCGTCCGTACTCTCCGTCGCGGCGCCGTCGATGCGATCGAGCGCTTTCTTCATCTCGGCAATGCACTCAAACAACAGCGTCTACGAAACAAGCACACACACAGCAATTAGGTACTGTAAGGCAAACCTTCACGAGTATCTACACCACCAATTGCAGTGCAAACAATACCTGTAATCGCTCGTTGGCTCTCTCGTCCGACTGACGCGCAAAGTGTGCGTATTTGGTCGCATTCATCTTTGCCTGGTGCACCACGTAGTCGCAGTCATGCGCGATCACCTGTTGCTGCTGCTGGAGCTCCTGAATTCGCATCTGCTTTCTTTTGCGCAGTAGCTTTCGATTTCGTCGTAGTTTGTGGATACGCGCGGCTGCGTAGCTACTCGTGTTGCTTTCAGGCTGGATCTGCTGGAGCAGCACCTTTCGCACGTTAGGATCACGTTGAGACAGGATGCCCAGAAATACATCTGCTGGTAATGATGAAGGCACCCAGCGATGGCGCGCTTTGCAGATACCATTGTCGTGTGGCCATGCGTTTAGCGGAGTTGGCGCAACAGCAGGATGGAGCTTTGTGGTATCATTATCATTGAGGCGGTTGGGCAGCTCGTGAGTGACTTGCGCCGTCAGAATACTGCGAAGTGCCTGGAAAACCGGTGTGAACGGGTCTGCAGCTGAGTGTGCATCGTCGCCGCGCTTCATCATAGATGGTGTGCGAGTATCAGCAGCAGCGGACCAGGCGCCACCACAGCAGCCCCAGCAAATACGCCTTTGATCCCAATCCAAACAGGTGATCAACACTTTGGCCGACGCTTCAATCAGAAACCCTATCAAAGAGCATGTCTATCAAGCCGAGCCAATCATAAGCCAAGCCGAGCCGAGTCGAGCTGCCATAAGGGCTCGATTTTCCTATTAAAAACGATTTTATCGAAATTTGCTCTTTGCAAGAGCCAAAGCAGCTTTGATTCAGCAATAACAATCACAAGCCACGTGGATTGAAAGTGGGCAAAGACGAGATCGGCAACGCGCGGGTTAACGACAGAGGAGCTACACGAACCAGTGATCACTAGCCGGTGGCGTATTCTGTGTCTATTGAGCTTTCGATCGCGACCTCATTCATTAAAATTGAAGCAGAATTGATTGAGAAAGACGCAAGAGCACCGCCAGACAGCCCAATCCGATATTGAGAGAGAACCAACCCACCATGGCGCGCTGGAAGTGGATGGCAGCGACAGTGGCGCTTGTGACGACGCAGGTGCTCACGTGCGCAGAGATTCAGACTCAAGTCAGCAGCATCAGTAGCAGAACAACCGAGAGTCAGGACGAGGCAGCCGAGCGCGCGCGGGTGGCTTCAGCAGAGTCTGCTTCATCCTCAAATTCTGTCGGCAAACGCGAGCGAGGTCCAGTCGAGAAAGCGTTTGAGTCGTGGAAAATGCGCGGAAACGGGCAGAACGGCGATGTAGCTTGGACGCGAGTGACAGTGCGTGATGGAGAAGAAATATCGGCGAGTAACACTGAAGAGCCTCATGGAGAGCGAGTGGAGACGAGTGGCGTTGGGGACAACGCACAGCTGCCGCATGTGGAAGAGCATCTAAGAACAACGCTAGAGTTGCTGCTCGCGCAGGTTCAAGAGCAAGCGAATGACCCGGCGCATCTGCCTCTTCAGATCGATCCGACGGTGGTGGAACAGCTGGAGCAACTGGTCCACGATGCAGTGTCATCAGTGTCTTCACAGGGAGCGGGCGGGGATTTTCTTTTGGAGAGTCTGCTGGACGACAAGAACAAAAACAGCGACAGATTATTGGATCTCTCGGAGCTTGCAGAGCAGATTTTGGATCATCTTGACGAAGTTGCAGATGCAACAGCAGCAGCAGCACCTGGTGGTAGTTATGGTGACAACAGTGACGACTATGAGGCTGCGGAGGCGGCGCTGGAGCTCTCCCAGGAGTTCTTGGATCTCGAAAAGCGTTTGGACAGCGAAGGGTTCACGAAAGAGCTCATCTCCGAGATGCAACGGCTCGCCACAGATCAAAACGACGTGTACGCGAAGGAGACGTTGGCGTACATGGAGCTCTTTGAGCCCGTCGTCGCGACCCGCAAGACTGGGACTTCAATCGGCAACTTTACGCAAGCATTCATCGATCTTCGTGCCGCGGCGGACGCGGGCATCGTGTCGGCCATGAGCACGCTCGCGATGCTCAACCTGATCGACTTTGGCGTGCCGCGCAACGCGTCCGTGAGCACTGAGCAGCGCCACGAAGCCGCGGAGTCGCTTCTCCGAAAGCTCGCGGCGAACGGCGACCTGAGCGCGTCCCTTGCGGTCGGGTACCGGTACTTGAGCGACAAGATGAAAGCACCAAGTGTTCCGAAAGCGCGTGGTGCATGTGACAACGCGGTGATGCACTACCACCGCTGTGCCGAGTCGAACATCCACACGCTCGCGGACCAGGGCGGCGAGAAGCCCTACCAGATCGTCGAGCGGCTGTCGGAAGAGTGGCTCCCGAGCTCCTCCTTTGTGAACGAAGACGGGCTCGTGGACCCAGCGCAGCGATTCGAGTACTACCGCACACTCGCCGCCGATCCAGCGGATCCGCAGTGGGCAGAGGCCACGGAGCACATCGGTCAGGCGTACTTTTACGGCGACGACGCGGTGGGGGTGGAGCAGAACCAACAGGTGGCCGCGCAGTACTTCCAACGAGCCGCAGACGCTGGGGACGCCCATGCGCAGGCGAACTTCGGTATGATGCTCGCAAATGGCGTGGGCGTCGCCCAGAACAACGCGAGTGCGCTGACGTACTTTCGCAGTGCCGCAGAGCAGGGCAATGCGTTCGCGCACTACGGACTGGGCGTCATGTACCTCATGGGCAGCACGCCAGTGGTCAAGAACGAAACCAAGGCCATGCTCTACTTTGAACGCGCGGCCGAACTGGGCTACAATGAGGCGCACACGTATTTGGGCTCGGCGTACATGCACGGCAGAGGCGTGGCTCGGAACGGGTCCAAGGCGTTCGAGCACTTCTCGCTCGCAGCGGAGACCAAGTCGAGTCAGGCGTTGTTCAACCTGGCGGTCGTGCAGTACCGCGGCGTGGGGACGCCCAAGTCCTGCGAGCAGGCGGTGCACAACTTCCGCATGGTGGCGCTACACCCGGACGTGCTCTCACAGCTGCCGTTCTCGCTCACCAAGGGCTATGAGTGCTACCAGAAGGGCGACTACCTGCGCGCGTTCCTGCACTATCGGCTGGTCGCGGAGCTTGGGGACGAAGACGCGCAGATCAACGCGGCGTACCTGCTGGAGAAGTACGGCGATGCGATCTTTCCACCACCACCGCAAGACCATACAGAAGACAACAGGGAGACTGACGAAACGGCGTTGATTCCGTGGATGGGGACTACCAAGAGACCATTAGCGGAAGCCTACGGTCTGTACTTGCAGGCAGCGAACCTGAACGACACGGAGGGCATCCGCAAGACCGCCATGTGCTTCTACGACGAGTGGGAGGGCGTGTGTGCGCGCAACCACTCGCTCGCGCTCGAGAAATACTCACTCGCGGCGCAGCTGGGCGACTCGGAGGCGGCGTTCAACTGCGGACTCATGCACGCCCTGGGTGGCGACGGCATCAACAGAAACCTCGAGACGGCAAAGGTAAGTGAGAGAGCAGGGCTTTTGATGCGATTGCCACAACACACGCTGACCATGAACTAACGTTGTCTTTATCTTTTGTATCGCAGACGTACTACGCGCAGTGCAGCCGAGACGAGTTCCCAGCGAACGTTCCCTGCGCCATTGCGCTGACGGCACTCGACACGGTCCTGGCGCTGCGGTCCCTCAGCCAGTACCTGTTGGGCTTTGGACAAAGCTGAGCCCTATACCCCTCACTTGGCTTGCTCGGTTTGTGTGCATCGCTCGCGCTTGCCCAATGTCTGTAAACTACAAGTAGATCGTTCGTTCGTTCGTTCGTTCGTTCGTTCGTTCGTTCGTGTGTATGTTCAAATCCAAGTTCATTATTCATCGTCGTCCAAATCTACTACATTATATAACAAAGGCTCTCGAGCCCCCAGCCAGCCAGTCGCACGGCAAGGATAGTGGCAGACGTGTGGTTGAAGCCAGGCTTCTTCGTGTGTGTGTCCGTTGGTGTGTGCTCTTGCACACGAGTGTGAGTCTAATCCATCTATCGATTGCGGCGGCTAGCGTGTCTTGTCCTGATTCCAGTCGCTGGCGCTGGCTAGCCTCAGACCGTCTCGTACGCCTTGCCCTGCCACGAGCGCTTCTTCTTCTTGATGCCCGTGACGTTGGCCGAGCGCATGCTCGCGTGGAGCCGCGTCTTGCTGTCGTACCACTTGCGGCCCTCGTCAAAGATCAACACGGTTGACGCGATGCAGCAAATGTACACAAGGTCGCCCAGAGAGAGTGCTTCCGTGTGGAACGTGGCTTGCAGAGGCGGAAAGTAGATCACCAGCAGTTGGCCCACCTGAAAGAAAGGAAGCAAGAAGCACAGTAACAAGAGAAATGGTCAGACAAAGCCCACAAGTTCCCAAGGCAAACAGTATGATGATAGAGAACGTACCAGAGACGCGCCGACGGCGTACGCGAAGAACGTGTTGGAGAGGAAGCCAATCTCAAACACCGACTTGTCGTCCGAGCGGCACGAGAGCGCGTTGAACATATCGAACATGACGAACGTCGTGAAGCTCATGGTGCGGTCGCGCTTGCTCACGGTGCCATCGACTCCCAGTTCGTTGTAGAACACGTAGAGCGTGCCCGTGACAATGAAGCACGCTGACGTGAGGATGCGCTTGATCATCGGGCGAGTGATGATGCTCGCGTCCTTCGAGCGCGGCCCCTCTTTCATCACGTCCCGGTCGACCGGCTCGACGCCCAGACTCTGCGCGGGCGGACCGTCCATGATGATGTTGATCCACAGGATCTGCATCGCGTTGAGCGGCGACGGCAGGTTGAACAGCGTCGAGATCGCGATCAGACACAGCGCCGAGATGCTCGTGCTCAGTTGGAAGCGCAGAAAGTGCTTGATGTTGTGGTAGATTGACTTGCCTTCCTCCATGGCGCACAGGATCGTGCCAAAGTTGTCATCTAACAAGATCATGTCGGATGCCTCCTTTGATACATCCGTGCCGCTCGTGCCCATGGCGATACCAATGTCCGCGGCCTTCAGTGCCGGCGCGTCGTTCACGCCGTCGCCAGTCATCGCGACCTGCAAGCCCGCTTCCTGGAACGCGCGGACGATCTTGAGCTTGTGGCGAGGACACGTGCGGTAGAACACGCACGTCTTGAGAATGCGCTTCTCCAGCACCATCATGTCCATGGCTTCGAGTTCAGTTCCAGAGACAGCAAGGTCGTCTGGGGACTCGCTGTTCTCAAAGTCCTCCGGTGTGATGATGCCCACTTTCGTCGCAATCGCGATCGCCGTCTCCCGCGAGTCGCCAGTGAGCATCACAGTCTTCACGCCGCTCATGTGCAACTCCATAATCGCCTTCTCCACCTCTGCGCGCGGCGGGTCCGAGATGCCGACAAGACCTGAGAACACCATGCCGCGGTCCGAGTGGTCGCCGAACGCCAGCGCGAGCACGCGCAGACCGCGCGACGCCATTTGCTGCGACTCGTTCTGGATGCGCTCGCGGTCGCCGGCCGTCATGTCCTTGAAGCGTCCGCAGTTATCCTCGATTTTGTCGCAGCGCGAGAGGATCGCCTCGGTCATGCCCTTCAAGTACCACTTGCGGAACCCGTTCTGCTCGCAGCAGACCGCCATCCACTTCTTGTCCGAGCTGAACGGCACTTCGCTCACGCGGTTGTACTGGTTCATGACTTGTTTCGTGACGCCGACTTTCTGGGAACACATGAGCACCGCACCTTCGGTCGCCTGGCCGATCACTTCGCCTTCCGAGATCACCGCATTGTTGCAGAGCGCACCTGCGAGCAGACAGTGGAACACGTGTGGGTGGCTGCTCTCGGTCACGGGCTCGCCGCGCATCGTCACGTGGCTTTGGATGCCCGCCGAGGTCGCAGCAGCCACGCCACTGGCGTGCACACTAGTCGTCGAGCTGCTCGTCGTGCGCTTGCCGATGCCGTTCACTTCCGCATACACGCTCTCGAACGGCACAAATATCTCGATCACCTCCATCTTGTTGGTCGTGATCGTGCCGGTCTTGTCGGCGCAGATCACGTTGATGCAGCCGAGTGCTTCAACGGCCGGCAGCTTCTTCACAATCGCGTGGCGCTTCGCCATCTTCATCACTCCGAAAGCGAGTGTGACCGTGACACAGATCGGCAGCCCCTCAGGGATTGCCGCGACCGCGAGCGAGACGCCGATCTGGAGCATCGAGAGCAATCCTTTGCCCTGCAAGATGCCGATCATCACGATGATCGCGATGACGCCGATCGAGAACATCGACAGGTGCTTGCCCAGTGTGTCCATGCTGTTCTGCAGCGGCGTCTTGCGCTCTTCCACCGTGTGCATCACGTCAAAGACGAGCCCGAACTCAGTCTTGGAGCCCGTGCCGAACACTACTGCGCGGCCGCGACCCGCACGGACAAGCGTGCCCATGTAGATGATGTTCTTGCGCTCGGCGATCGGGTGCATGTGGCCGTTCTCGATCGCCGCCGTGTGCTTCACGACCGGGAGCGTCTCGCCCGTGAGATTCGACTCGTCCACCTCCAGATCGATTGCTTCAATGAGCCGCGCATCCGCCGGAATGCGGTCGCCAACGTTCACGAGCACGATGTCGCCTGGCACGAGCTCTTTCGCAAAGATGTCGGTCGTGACGCCGTTGCGCACCACGTGGCAGCGCGGTGGCACGAGCTCCTTGAGCGCCTCGAGCGTCTTCTCCGAGCGGTACTCCTGCACGAACGCCACGGTCACGACGATCGTGATCGCCACGCAGATCGAGATCGCATCGTCCGTGTGGCCCATCAGCACGCTCACGACGCCTGAGCCCATGAGCAGCATGATCAGCGGGTCCTTGAACTGCCCCAGGAACTTGAGTACAATCGATTCCTATTAAAACACACGCACATTCACATACAAGCGATGTCCAACATGAGCAGCATGTTGGTTTCAGCCATAGCAGTCACAATACACACAGCACAGTACAGTGCGCACCTCTTCCTCGGTCTCAAGCTCGTTGAAGCCGTACTCGCGCTGTCGCTCCTCCACGCTGAGCGACGAGAGCCCGTAGTTCGGGTCCACGCCAAGTTCGCGCACGACGTCGTCGTGGTGGCGCGACGACGCGGTGCTCATCGCGTTGCCCATCGCGTCGTCACCGCCCGCGCCAAGTAGCATCGGCGACGAGCTCTCGAGCGACGAGCTGGACGCCGTGCGCGCGTCGTCGTCCTCGTCCGCGAGGATCGTGTTGATCGCGATCTCGAGCGCGTGGCGATCGCTGCCGTAGGTCATGTGTTTGGTCGCATCCGTCACCACCGGAAGCGTCGCAATGTTGGCCATGTTTGCGGTCTGTCTGTCTTCCGAGTCTGCCCGTGCGTCTGCGCCTTGCTGTGCAGTCTGCGAGGCGCCGATCGAGCGCTCCGAGACCAGGGAAATGCGCTGCTGGGGCTCAAGTGTGCGCTGAGCCTTGGGAAATGAGCTTATCGGTCGTCTTCAACGCCCGTCCGCCCGCCTGCTCGCCTGCCGTCGGGTGTCGTGGGTGGAAAGGGGGGAATCTTCGATTGTCTGTCTGCTTGCTTGCGAGTTGGAACTTTGGGATTCAGTCAGCCGATGCGAAAGCGAGACAAACACTGTCAATAGAGGAAAAGGGCGGATAAACTATTTTTAGCCAATAATATGGGATAAAGCAGAAAACACGTAGTTTTATTGGATAAAATCAATTGGTTTTGGATGAATCGACGCGCGGCGGCTGGCACCTTCTCACCCCCAACTCTGGAAACTCTGAAACGACGCCGCCAAACAAGCATGAAACGAATGATGCGAATGTGAGGGGAATGGAAAGATCGCGTCCTCTCGAGGCACATGAATGAATGGCTCTGTGTGCGTATGTGTGAGCGAGTGCAAGCAACAGGAGGAGCATGAAGCAACAACAAAAAAGCTCTCACGAGTCGTCTGAGGAAGGAAAAGCGAAGCCACACGAGCCACTCGCACACGCTTTGAGTTTTGGTTATATATAGTGTTGTCTGCGCGAATAGGTGCGTCTCTCGCCCTTTGCTGCCTGCCTGCGGGCCGTTCATTCATTCAAGCGCTGTATGTGGCGTTAACAGCGGCTGTTGCGATGTGTGTGATGCAAATCGGCTGGTGTGGGAGTGCCCAAATCATTCAAAAGTGCATAAAATATGCAACCACAACAGCTGAAAGATTATTTATTTGGAGTATATCGGCTGCGCCGCTCAAAAGAGCCCAGCTCTATAAACTCCGCCACTGGGATTCATTGGGAGATCCCACCGGTGTTGTGGCGGTAGGATTTGGCCACCTCCGCGATAACCACTGGTGCTGAATAGGTTTCGTCTGCTCCGTGGAGAAGATCTGCAATCCTTGGAGTTTCCGAGTCACCAAATCGACTGATTTGAAGATTTGCCTGTTGCTGAGGAAGAAGGGTCTGCCCAGTGGAGGAGGCAACGGATTCGTCGCAACTCCAAACTGGGAGGCTCTGGCGGGCAGTGCATCTGTGCAGCTTCACTCGCAGTTCTCCATTCTTTCGTTTGGAGAACTGCGCGCTGACATTCGGGAATGGCGACTGCAGTCATGTCCTAGAAATGTCTTAGAATTGACCTACATCTTATGTTACTTAATGTCTTTCTCGTATAAATCCTTTACAAGCTGATGGCCAGGTGACCTCCTGTTGTTGTCTCCATACAACAAATCTTCACAGCCTCATACTTTAATCCAGTCAGTTGCCAAGATTTTGGCGAACGATGTACGTTCCCAAAATCTTGGTAATCCCATACTTTATTCAAGTTATATGCCAAGATTTCAGCACCTTGAACGAGTCAGCAGACCCGTTCAAGGAATTGAAGAAAAACAGAAAAATAAACGCGAAAACCTTTCAAACGTTTCGTTGAAAGATCTATCCGCAACCCGCTCGGCTCGGTTCGGCTCGGCTCAGCTTGGGCTTGGATCGGCTCGAAAGCTCGAAACGTCGTGTCTGTTCACACAATATTTGTGGCAGAAATAAAAAAAATGCAAAAGGAGGAACATGGTGCGCTGGATCAGGAAGAGATGATGCGCATGGCCAGCGAATTGGACGCCGACGCAGCGCTGCAGGCAATGAAGCAGGCGACCCAGCAGCTCGACGAGATCCTACAGCGCATGTGTGCCGCTAAAAATCCTCTCACGGATGCTGCAATGGATGTGGAGGATGAGTTTGCTGACGTGCATGAGTGCGACCTTACCAACCAGGAAGGGGACAATTCTTCAACTTGTGCTGAAATGAGTGATGCACGCGAGAGAGAGCAAACGCTCCTGAGGCATGCGGAATATGAATCGGTTGAAGACTATTTCAAGGTAGGACGGTGCAAGTGTGTGGGGATATCGTTCGCTGCGTGGGTGGGGAGAGAGAGTATGTGTGTGTGAGAGAGAGAAAGTGAGAGCATCTAATCCAACACTGAGGACCAATGATACAAACTTGTATATTGCAGGCCATTGCGACTGCACTAGCTGGTTCAGTTGACCTCAGCTCGGTGATTCGACTGCTTCGCCAGCCACTGTGCGTAGGTGATGGTGGCGATCTCGACAAGCTCCTTCCAACTTCTGATTCTCGAAAGCTCCAGCGAGAGCTATTTGTGAGCCTGGCGAGAACTACGGCATTCCACTTCACACAAAAGATGGAGCTGAACGATTGGTCATCGAGCAATAATGGCAGCAATGGAGAGCGCTTCGTGTCTCCACCGGTAGCAGAGCTTGAGGCGAATCTGTCGTACGACCACTTTGTGGCTCGCCTGTGTCAGCAAATGAAAGCGCGCGACCACCTCCTGCCACCGTCCAAGATCGATGCGATCGTCCGCAGAGTCGTCAGCTGCTTAGTCACCCAGCATACTACAACGATCAACGCAATCCGCATTTTCTTCGGCGAGAGCTGGATTAAAGACAACCAGGCTCTTGACTTGCACTGGCAGCAAGGAAACAACCAAGTGACCCAGGTAGCGTGTATGTGTGCAATTGCTTTATCCACCGCTAAGCAGTCGCAGTCGACACAATTTGAGGCGAAAGTGTTCATTTTGCTCGCACAATGTATTTGTGTGTGTTTAGATTTGTGTTCGAGAGACCGAGAGCAATTTCCAGTGGGGGCTTCAGGTTTCCGTGACGACCAGCTCGCTGTTTCAAGCGCAGAGCAAGCAGAGCGATGGCAACCACCTTGAAGGCCCGCTGGCTTCCGCAACGTTGCAGCACAGCATCTTTCTTCCAAAGTCCAAGTACAGCGACATTGAAGAAGATGAAAGCACACCGTCATCCTCAATCTCGGCTACCACGAATGTGTACTTGATGGGGCAGAGAGGCACCACCAGCTCCTCGCCAGAAACCGGCGAGTTACCACCTGGTGGTGATGCTGAAAACGCTTTGTCGAAACCAAGCTCGAGTGTATCAGACCCTCAACCATTTGCCAGCTATTCGCCAGATGAGCCCAAGCGAGAGCTACCCGAGCTCCTCAAGGTGTACGTACGCGGAGGCTTCAGTGATGAGATGGCGAATGATGCGACTCCAATCAATCAGCAAAGCAACGAGTTCGTGAAGCTCAACATCCAAACAGTACGTAAGCAAAGGTTTTAATCTTTACATCTGTGTAAATTCAAAGCCTGTGAGGTATGGCTCTGATGGCTTGCTATGTGTAGCCATTTCCTAGAATGCGGATCATCCAGGCAGCGTGCAGCCGCTTCCACGCACTGCTATTGAACGATCTGGGCATGGTGTTCGCGTTCGGTCACTCGGTTGATGGTGCTCTGGGGCTAGGCTTCGATGAAGGCATGGGCGGGGTCGTCACATCCCCAAAACTGCTGACGTTCTTCTTCGACAAACTCATCACAGTTAGAGACATCGCGTGTGGAGGGGATCCGATGGCAGGAGCTCATTCTGCAGCTGTGACCACAGACAGCAGGGTGTACACGTGGGGTACGGGCGTCGCACTGGGCAACCGATCCGTTCGAAGCCACTCAGAGCCGCAGCTGATCGAGTTCCCGCCCATCGAGGAGCTCTCCACTCTAGATCAGCAGCAGCAAGATGCCCCAAAGATCCAGTCGATTTCATGTGGTGGCGGGTTCTGCGTCGCATTGGCAGAAAATGGGCACGCATTCGCGTGGGGCAAGTGGAGCGACGGCCGCCTTGGGCTAGGAAAGATCCCGATTCTGAACCAAAGTTCGCGCAAATACGGGCGACGTCGCCAGTTCCAGTCGTTTCAGCTCACCCCCAAGCAGTTGACGAGTTCTCTTGGGAATCAGAACAACAATACCATGGGATCAGCTATAGCAGCTTTGCTATTCACAAAACTGTCATGCGGAGAAGCGCATTGTGTTGGGCTCACACATAATGGAGCAATTCTGACGTGGGGTCGCGGGACCCACGGACAACTTGGTCATGGAACCACAAGAGACGCATTGGTGCCAACCGAAATCGTGATTGCGAGCGAGCGCCAATTGAAATGGCGGGATGTGGCTACTGGCGAAAACTGGAGTATGGCGCTTGATGTCCATGGTCGCGTGTGGACGTGGGGCGCTTGCGGCGGCGAAGTGCTTGGCCACGGCAACGGTGCATCGTCCCGGAAGACCGCAGTCGTGACCGAGATGATCCTCCAACGGCACCACCGTCTCCTCAAGCAGCAGCAGCAACGTCAACCTGTGGCGGCAAACAACCTAGAAGCGGTGGCACCCCCACCGCCTTTGCCTCAGCTTAACTGGATGCGACCGCAGCTTGTACCGTGCTTCGGCGATAGCGGAGGGATCCAGATTCACAAGCTCAGCGCTGGGCTTCAGCACGCTGCTGCAGTGTCATGTGGTGGTGATTTGTATCTATGGGGCAAAGGCAACGAGTTCTCGGGTCTCCCAAACCTCGTACGCTCAACCAGAAGTGGTGATGAGAGATCTGTCGAGAGCACTGTGGGGTCTGAGATCGTCGAACACGTCGTTTGTGGTGGGGATCTCGTGATCGTGTTCACTTCTGGATCGTTTCTCGCCAGATCCATGCAGCAGCTGCACCACCAGTGCGCTCTTCTGTCCGCAGAGCACCAGGATCTCGATCGCAGTGCGTACAACCAGGTGATTGCGCACCTGGCGACCGACATCGTGCTCTTGGTGTCGGGCAAGCGACTCTTTGCGCACAAGCTGCTGCTCGCGAGAAGAAGCGAAGTCCTCAGGGACCTCATCTTGAACGAACAGCGAACCAATTTCACATCATCTTCACCTTCTCAACAAACAAGAGACGGGAATGAAGAAGAACAACAGGAGACCAGTCTCATGGAACTCTTGCTCCCGCAGTTGCGCTTCGATATCGCACAGGTGCTTCTCGAATTCATCTACACGGACAATTTCTCGCTTATGCTCGATCCGCAATCGTATCTGATCCGCGACGTGCTGCGCGCCGCCAAGTACTACAAGCTGCCGAGTCTTGAGAGACTCTGTCGCAATGCCTTGGCGAAGGGAGCGGCGTCGTCAGTGTACCCTCTCGACGGATTTAATGTGGGGTCGAGTCTCCATCCAGAGGCACACAAGGGAAAGAACACATCAGACCAAGGGCTTCAGAGTCTGAACGCCGACCTCCAGTTTGCGTTCGGGGACCCCACATGGTCGGACCTGACCCTTCTCACAGAAGGCAACCGAGAGATCCCCGTGCATCACTGTGTGCTAATCGCTCGCAGCGAGTACTTTCGCGCTCTGCTTGGATTCCAACTGAAACACCGTCAGCAAAACCAGCAGCAGCAACAACACCAGGACAAAGCCAAAATGTTGATTGAGGTGAACGAATCGTACACGGGCATGCTGCGCGTACTAAACTTCATCTACAACGACCATGCTGCTCTCCCACAAGCCCACTACAAGGACAATAACAGCCAGCAGCAAGATGGAAATGATGATGGTGACAATGATGACGACGATGACGGAGCTGAGCAGCTGCTGGAAGACCTCATCGCGGCGGACAAGTACGGACTCGTGCGCTGGAAGCGGCTCTGCGAGCACGCGGTGCGCGTGAACATGGCCAACTGTCTCGAGGTGCTCGCGGTCGCGGACCTGGTGAGTGCGACCCACTTGAAGCAGATGGCGCTGGCGTTTCTGCAGTCGAATCTGCAGGTCGTAACGTCCGAACCAGCGTTTGTCAAGTTCAAAGGCGACTTCCCGCACTTGCTGGAGGAGTTGTTTGCGAACATCCGCACGGAGACCGCGAACGAGACCTTGCTGAGGGTGTGTACCTACTGCACCTATCTGTCGAACTGAGCTCTTGGCGTACCCCAATAGCTCCACCTCTGAAACCTGTGGCTAACTGTGTTGATGTTGCCTCTTGATCTTTAGAATTGGCACAACGTAGTGGAGACACAGCTCAATCTGCAGCGCAAGCAGGAAGCGCGCGACTGGAAGGCCAAGTCCGAAGCCACAGCCAAGTTCCCCTGGCTCTACCTGATCCTCGCGATCACGTTCGCGACGCTGTATCTCGCGGTGATGAGCAAGCAGGCGCACGAGTACCCGTTCGTGCCAGCGCTCAACCTGGCCGCGCTGCTCGGGTTCTTTTGCGCGCTCTTCTTTGGATGGATCTAAAGAAGAAGAAGCCCCAGAGCTCACGAGACAGCACTGTACATAGCAAAACACATTCAATCAAGGCAGCGAATACAAACAACCGGAGGTTACCGTTTAAACAGCAAAGTTGGGTGGGGGTTACGGTCTTCAACTCGTGTTTCTCTGGCTTTTGAATGGCTGGCTGACTGGACTCCTCCTCTAATGTATTAACTGCGCCGGTAGTTGCTTATTCGTCCTTCTTGGCTGGGGTCTCATCAGCATCAGCGTCGGCATCAGCAGCAGCGGCATCGTCAGTGGCCTTGGCACCCGCTGGCTTCATGCGCTGGAGCTTCTCTAACCACGACATGGCGCTGCCAGTCGTGCTGGATGGGTCGAACGCGCTGCGCGCCGAGATCTGGTGGGGCGAGTAGATGAACACGTCTTCCTTGAGCTTCTCCTCGTAGTTCTCTGCTGTGATCCACGATCCCGACTGCTGACGCAGCGACGCCAGCAGCGCCTCGCGACGGCGCTCCACCTCGGCGTTGCGCGCCTCACGTACGAGCACCTTCTCCTCAAAGTACGCACGCACTTTCTCCTCGTGAAGCACCTTCTCGCGCGCCACCTCCACCGCGCGGATCGCCTGCTGCTGGCGCTTGATCTCCAAGCGTGCCGCCTTCTCCTTCATGATCTTCAATCGCTGGGCTCTGTAGTTATTTTAATCAAACAGCAGCAGCACATAGGTGAGCAAAACAATACATACACACTCCAGGAAGGCAGTAGCAAAGACAACGTACTCGGCATCACGGGCGAGCTTCTCCTTGCGGCGCGCGACTTCCACGATGAACTCTTTGCGCAACGACGCCACCTCCGCGCGGTAGGCGGTGCGGGACTTGACGTACGAGTACGATCCGTCGGTATTCGAGACCGCGGCTTGGGTGGACACCTGCGTTGTGTGGAGAGATGCGTATGATGATGATGATGCGCGTTTTTATTGGCAATACGCACATGGAGAGATAGAGAGTTGCGTTAGAAGTGCTTGCATTGAGCGTCAGTCACAAGACGCACAGATGCACAGAGAGAAAGAGAGAGAGGCGTGTGTATATAGAGAACGTACCGCGCGGGCGAGCACGGCGCCGTGCTTGGCAGACGTCGCGGCGGAGAGCTTGAGCAGCGCGGCAGGCATGGTGAGCGTCGTCGTCGGCTTCTCCTGGATTTGTCCTTCCACCACAAAAATGCAGGTCGAAGTCCCAGCCAGACATATTTGTGCGCGCGATTCAATTTCGAATTGATTTTGTGAAGTGTGGCCCACATCATGTACCCTGTGTATTCCGATGTCTGTTTTAAGGATTTCGATTAAGTTACAATAAAGATGAAAATTTTGAAACAATATTCCATTTGTGGAAACATATCTAAAAAGGCGTTCTCTATCAGCTTAGCAGTGAACAAGTAGGTACATGGAACCCTTTGCTGCTTGGTGTGGCTCTCGCAAACATGTCCGTCCATCCAGAAAAGCTCATGATCTCTTGAGAGATAAGTATGTACTGGTGGCCACAAACTCACTGTTCACAGCACCCATGGACTCTTGAAGACAGTTTTTCATTATCACCACGACTACAAGACTAGTAGGTGGATACAGTGAGCCGCAACCAGACAAGCAAACACGTACCGGACTCTTGGTCAAATACTGCGCAAGCAGAGCGAACGAGGTCTCTGCGTCGTTCGCTTTCTTTTCGAACAGGCTCGCGGCAGTGTCAGCATGCGGGAACAACCACTCGACGCGCCATAAGAGCTTGTCCTTGCGCGCGTCCATGAACGGCGTGTTGCGCACGCGCTTGCTCATCCCCGGCGCCAGTAGCGTCAGCGCCACGCCAC
The DNA here is from genome assembly GCA_038050625.1 of Pythium sp. MPC-2022a. NCBI lineage: Eukaryota > Oomycota > Peronosporomycetes > Pythiales > Pythiaceae > Pythium > Pythium sp. MPC-2022a. Next base: position 1,269 of record JALBZB010000617.1, on the reverse strand, counting down.
GCCACGTCGCGCTTTGCTGCATGCTGCACGAGGACCTGGAACGGCACGGGGAACCACGTGAGCCAATTGCTGGACACATGCGGGTTGATCGCCTGCGCGTTGACGACGCCGCCCTTCTACTGTTTGTTTTCCGAGGTTTTGCGCTTCTTCTGCCCAAACTGGCGCGCCTCGACGCCCAGCTGACTCTGCGATCGCGCTACGCTGTTTGCAGACTGCGCCACCTCTTCCAGAAAGAAGAAATCTGTGTGTACACACGTAGCGGCAAAACGTTGATTGGCACCTATGACTCGGAGAGGCGGGTTTATAAGTGAGATGCATGCATACCACTCGACAGGTTTGCGTCTGAGAACTACTTCAGCGGCACATACTTGGTTCGGTCGCGCTTGCCGTCACACGCGTACCGTTACCATAAATACACACAGCTACCATTAGTATCAAGCATCGCAACATTGCTAGCATTCACGCATTCCAAAGAAATGGTCTGCTGAGCTCCATCCCTTTCGCACACAGCACACATACCATCTTCTTGTGGTCGAGACAGCACGCGAGCGAGCACGTGACGCGCTCGCAGCGCGGACAGCGGTACTTGACGTCGCTCCCTGTGCATGTGACGCACGCGAGCTGCTGCTGCTGCGCCTCTGCTTGCTGCCCCAGCGATAGCTCGTCCTGCGAGCGGGCAGGGCGTGAGCGACGAGAACGACACGCTCTCCGTCGCGTTCGCCTGCACGGTCGTGTTGCTGGCCAGCATACACGCCTCGGTGTCCTCGCAGTCGTCCGAACACTCGAACGAAAGCGTCTTCGCTGGGATCGCACAGCTGGACTCCAGCGCGCTGGTGGTGGTGCATGTTGACAACGCGACGAGCGCTGCAAGTGCGACCACGCTCATGGTGGTGGTTCGCTTGCTGGTTGAGATGACTGCGGACTGCGCGCTGGGCTCGCCAAATTAAAGAGCTCATCGGCTTGCTCAAGAGCCACTGGCGAGTTTTAAAGTATCCATGACTGACTGGGAAACTGCTGAACAAGAGCTTAGGACACGCGCACTTGTAGCTCCGGTCCTCCTCTGACACGAGGTACCCGGGTGCAGATTTGTGGAAACTTCCACCTCAGATGTACTGCTCCCCAGTGCTGTCGGGTATGCACGGCATGGTCAGTCCTGGCGGATCGACCAGCGTACCAATGCCCAGCATGATCTGGGAGACTGTGCTCGTGAGCGACTAGTTCCCGTCCGGCGTGTGTTTGAGCGAGAACGGCCAAACGCCTGCTAACAAG
>JALBZB010000616.1:0-22058 GCA_038050625.1 Pythium sp. MPC-2022a | reverse complement strand
GACCAATCAGAACCGATTTCAACGATGCGGATAGATGCAACACCCCAATTTTTTTGTATGGGGGCTCTATTTTTTGGTGTTGCATCTATCCGTATTTTGCGGTAATACTGTAGTTCACTGTCTGCCAGTCAGTCAGTTCGACAAAATCTGAAAATCTGGTATTTGTGCACCTACTGTAGTTTCATGAAATGGTTCTGTACGCGGCGCTGGAGTTTGCCGAAAGTACGGAGTATCGTCTTGTTACTGGTTCCCGTGGTCGATTTTGCAAAGTCAGCTTTGGAAAAGTGGTTGCCACGAGAACTTTGTTGGCCAGTCCAGTGACTGTTGTCGTCGGGCTCTCTCTCTTTAATGAACGCAGGTCAGTGCCACCGTGGCCCTGGGTGTCACTCAAACTCTCGTAGCTACAGATCCCACGCAGCTTTTCACTGCCCTTCGCCTCTTCTTCAGTTTCAGTGGGCTCACTCGTTTGGAGCTCTTGGGTTTGCTTGGTGGCACCTGGGAATGCTCTCTCTCTCTCTGGGAACTCCAGTGCGAAGAAGACTGGCTCATTTTTGTGCGGCTGGTCTCTTGGATTTGCGTCACGCGCACACTGCCACCTCACGTCTGGTTAATCTCGGACTCAGGATCCTCCAGCCCTCTTGAAGCGGTCGTCACCACGTGGAACCCACCGCTTGTCGCCGCCCACGCGATCTGATACAAGTTCTTTTCGGAGTCCACGATCTGCAGCGAGTCGATCTGGTCGCGGTGCACGGCGTAGTACATGAGCGTGTTGAGCGCCTTGAGGTTCTTTCTGCGGTCGATCAGCAGGCGACCAGTGTCCTGCGGAAACAAAGTAGCTCCAGCACTGCTCTGCAATCCAAAAAGCGTCTGCACGAAACTTGATACTCGCTTTGGTTCAGTATGGTACCCGTTTTGCCAGAACATCGCTCCAGTGCTGACGAACTCCTTTGCCGTGAACAACTGCGCCGGGTTATCCCCACTCACCATCATTGTCGCGAGACTATCGAGCCCATCGAGAACCAGCACTTTGTCGAACGCGCTGTTGAAAGCGGCGTACGCTTTCGCAAATAGTCCTTCAAAGGTGGACGCACCATCATCACCGTCGACGCTCTTCATCGCCCGCAGGTACACGCCCAGCGTCTTGACCATCTTTTGAAGGAGAACCTGGTTGTCTTGAACTTCAATCTCGCTCTGTGTCTGCGGATTGTACCATAACTCGACAGGCAGCGTACATCCCGTGCTTCGTAGCCTCCGGATCGATTCGTAGACACTGGTCAGATCGCTTGACGGTTGGTGCACAAGCGCGATGCCTTTCTGGAATGGGATCTTGTGCGCCGACGCGTACCGGATACGATTCACACTGACTTGGTCGTCGATGAGCTGCTGGCGACACTTTCCATACGAGAAGTGAGTGTCGAACTTGAATTCTGCTGCTTGCTGGGCAAACGTGAGGTACAATTGAAAATCCGCGCACTTGAAGGACTGCATGTGTTCGTTATCTGCATTGCGTAGAGTGTTGGTGTTGCTGTTGGTGTTGCAGCGACTCTGGGTCATCAGCACCTGCTTGGATTCTCCTGTTCGCTTGTGTCGTAGTTCGCAGAAGCCCCCGCTGGTGTGCTGCTTGAGTGAGATGCTCTCGTCGCAGCCTCTGCTCTGTAGTCGCTGGCCGGTGCTTCGACCAGAGACTGTGCATGTTGATGAGGCCTCACACCAGGCGACGCATTCGTACTCGGACCAATCCTCCTCTGTAGATCTGATATTATGCTCTGCGTTCGGATACCACTGCTGTTGTTGCTCCTGTCGCGACTGCCAAGCGCCATCGTGAACACTTGACCGCACGTAAAGCACGGATCGTCCAACCACCGCACCCAGTGCCAGCGTCAGCTGGAGTACGCGGAGCATGTGAGGTGAGTGACTGCGTCGGAGCTGTCGAGACGGACCTGCTGGCGGTGAGACCGTGGCTGCGGGGGACAGCGGCGTCACCGCCACCGGGTGCGATGGAGACAGCAGCGCGCGCGGCGCCGACCACCGCTGCTGCATCTGATGCGCTCCAGCAGCAGCTTTGCTTCGTTCGTGCATGGGCATGGGGGCAACGAGCGAGGGAGCGGGCGAGAGGCCGAGTGAGGTCTGTTAGGCGTGTGCCAGGCTTGCTCCAAAGTGGATGTTAGTGGGTACAGTCAGTGCGGAAACTGGCACCAGATGGTGTTTCACTCGATGTTTCGAGCTAAACGCAGTGTTTAGCGTAGTATAAAACGACTGACTTATGTGCCAAATTTTACTTTAAAATAAGTGGTTGTTTGATACTTCTTGTTTCGGTTCATGTGATTGTATAGTTACACTGTGTGTAGTATGCATTTAGGATTAGTCCACAGTTTACCATCATCGACCCAATTCGTGAAAAATTAGGCAATCCAGTGAATTTGGGTCAAACTGGGATCTTGCTGACTCATTTTGCCCACATGAACCGGACGAATCAACAACTTTGGACCATCGAATAAAATCTGACGAAGCAGCTTTGAAAATCTACTTTGAAATGGTGGAGAGGGTCGTAGAAGCCCCCACGTTATGAGTGCATGAAAAGCCAGCTTTTCCTAAGCTAAAGGAGACTGCAGGAACAGGTGCTGCATCTTTGAGAGTCATTAGCGAGTGTCCACTCGCTGAGCTCGACCTTCATGCGATCAATGCATACTGCACCTTTTGTGTCATCACCCACGGTCATGACTTACAATCACACTGTGTTGTCGTAGCACAGTACAATACATTAATAAAGGTGTGAGGCCACCACGAAGGCTGCGCGGGTATCGTGTCGGTCGCACACACACTACGAAGCGATTTTCACTTTCGCCTTCAGTCGAAAAGCTTTTGCTGAGAGGCTCTTGCGTCGGTGCGTTCGATTGTCGTCAGCTCACGAGAGCGAAGGAGTACAGTGGTGTGCTGCTGTACTCCTTCATTTGGCTTTGTCTCTTTGTATCTCCAATAACAACACCACAAGAGAGATCGCAGACTTCCTGTAAAACGTACCACGAGCGAACCACAAGAAAGCAAACACCAGGATCCGACAGTCAGCCCTGGCTGATGTCGCTCGCTCGATCAAATCAGCTCGTCCAATCTCACGCTGGTGCAAGGGACTGGGGGCTCGGAATCATAAATCCTACAAGGTCGCAGGGCGTTGGACAGAGGCGAGAGATCTTTGGATGGCTCTTCTCTCGACAAGAAAATCCAGCGAGACAGACGTTCACTCCTTGTCCTTTGAAAGATCATTTTCATCTTCGTCTGTCTTCAGCAGCCCATCATCATGACTAGCTGGCAGAATTGAAGCCATTATTGCTGGTGGTCAGTGCATTGCTGAAAGTTTGCACGCGGATTACAAAAGTGACACAACAGAGAGAAGCAGCAGTAGAACGTCCTGCTGACAGGACTCCAGTCATTGTTGGAAGACTGCCAGTTTGCAACGTCCCTCGTCAGCTACATACCTCAAGGCTGTACTAGTAGTAGAAGGTCTCAATCAAGACGACAACCAGGGCCACATGCACAAACAGCTAAATACTGCAAGCTTGGGCAGTCACGCCACATCTGTCGAGGTTTCAACGAATCATGAGCGACGAGTCACCATTACGACTCCAGGTGCAGATTCCCCGGTATATATGTATATTACCTAGTTTCGTGAACGGGTGAGGAACGACAACTGACTGCATGTACCGCGAAGTCACCTGCACTAGTGTAGTACCTGCACTTCAAAGGTCTGAGTTGTTCGTCTTTGTCTCCTCACGACTTGTCGATCCCAGCTTAGAGAGCTCAGTCTGAGAGTGGCATCTGTACCTGAACTGAGATGGTTCGTGCAAAAATCACTCAACTCACTCGCGCTTTTGAATCGCACACTCGCTCAGTCAATCATCAGGCTGTTGGACATAGGCAGTACGACGTGCGGCTCGAGGGACCCTGAGAGGGTAATGCCTCTTCCTTGCCAAGAAAATCCAGCGATTCGCTCACCCCTCCTCGTCTCCATGTTTTGTAGCAACTTGAAGACTGTAGTCACCAATGTAGCCAATCACCAGTCAATTCACAACTATCTCGACTAACGGACACTCAATGGCGCACCGCCATTGATCACCAACCTCCCATGTCGTTCGAAATTATACATCCTTCTATACCTACAATTTCCTATTCATCCATCTACCCCGTTCAGCTGTTCAGTCTGTCGAATTGCGCAAGCGTCCTTGTGTCCTGCAAACGACCTCATCACAACTCAACTTGCTGTCTCCCATCCAAAGCCAACAACCGAGCCAAATTGCCCGAATGCAAGTAACCCAGGTGCTCCAGCGTGGTGCGTGGTCGGAAGACGAGCACCGCCGGTTCCTCACAGCGATGCAGCAGTTCCCGAAAGGGCCGTGGAAAGCGATCGCCGAGTGCGTCGCCACGCGCTCCGTGCGCCAGGTACAGACCCACGCTCAGCAGCACCACGAGAAGAGTGCGCGCAAAGTGTTGGGACTCCGGAGAGAGCGCAAACGACCTGCTCCAGTGGCCATGGCGGTAGATCAGCAGCAACAGTCTGAGTCCGAGGATCTCATGGCAACCAGCGAGCTTGTGTCGCTGTGGAGGCAGCTCGATGCCCAGCGAGAGACCGACGACATTTTGGCGCTGGGGTCTGCTGGGAGTCGTCGTGTGAATAGAACTACTTCGAGTGAAGACTCTGCAAGCCAGTCAGATAGTTGAAATGACATATAATTGCTACTAGTAAATTAGAGCGCCAATCCCCCCCCCTCCCCCCCCCGAGTTCTTGCGATCGAAGCAATCTCTTGCGGGTGGTTGATTTGTAGCAAGTCCATAGTAGATACTGTAGTTATACTACTTGTAAACCATATGAAATATATACTAACGTTACCAGTTAGTTTTGCCAGTTGAGGTTTCTCAGTCGCACATGTGCCTTCCAGAACAAATACAAGTACACTTCTTAGGCTGCCAGCCGCGTTTCCTCTCGCGCTCTAGATCCAGACTCGACAATTTCCCCATGATTTACGCGTCCAGGTTTCAGCGGAAAAGACAAAGCCTTCGCTGCTTACGTTTCCGCTTCAGAGCATAGTTATCGATGTGTTGCGGCTATGTGTCAGTGAGTTCAGCCTCTTATCTCTGTCGCGAGGTGATTCAGAAGTTGGGTCATGGAAAAACTGAACTCGGTGTCGTGAATGCAAGATGGTTCACTGTAAAGGCACAAATGCGTTCTGCGTCCTTGAAGTGAGCTTCAAGAGCGCAGATGTTGTAAGCGAATTTTAAAGTACGACCAGCACTTACACAACTTTGTGAGTGTAGGTCGTACTTACCAAAAGATGCACAACCAGCTTGTATTTTGTATGTAAGTGTATACTTCCTCTTTATACTCATTGAGGCGGACTGCAAACTTGATCTGACGATTCACATGGCTGCATTGGTTCTTAAAACTCATTATAAACAGGTTTACTCACAAACGCTACAGCCACAAGCAACCACAAGTTTTTGTGTGTGGTGCTTGTGTGGCTCACACAAAACACATCCTTGACATCGAAGTCACATTTTGCGCCACCGACCAAAAACCAATCCAACCCAAACTCTCCCCCTCAGCACAGCTCACAACGCAAGACAGCAAGCAAGACACGCGAGAAGCAATCGATCATCAAGCAGACCGAACGCCAGCATCAGCATCAGCAAGAGACCGCCGCCTTACGCTTTAGACAGAGAGTAGCACCAGATCAGTCACCATGGGCATCCCACGCTTCTACCGCTACATGTCGGAGCGCTACCCGCTGATCAACCAACCGATCTCGGACGTGTCACTACTGCCCGAGTTCGACGCGTTCTACCTAGACATGAACGGCATCATCCACAACTGCACGCACTCGGACGGCGGCGACAGCGACGCGCTCTCCACGCTCGGGCTCGCGGCGCAGCTGCACAATATCTTCACGTACATGGACCGGCTCATCACGCACATCATCAAGCCCAAGCAACTCGTGTATATTGCGATCGACGGCGTCGCGCCGCGCGCCAAGCTCAACCAGCAGCGCTCGCGTCGCTTCCGCGCGGGGCTCGACCGCCAGGAGGCGCTGGAGAAAGAAAAGTACCTGCAGATCAAGCTCGAGGACGAGAAGAACGGCAACCGCGGCGCGGCGGAGGCGAAGGACAAGTTTGACTCGAACTGCATCACGCCTGGCACCGAGTTCTTGGAGCACCTGTCGCACCATTTAGTCTACTTTGTGCGCCAGAAGATGAAGACCGACCCGCTTTGGGCGCGCCTCGAAGTATTCTTCTCCGGCAGCGAAGTGCCCGGCGAAGGTGAGCACAAGATCGTCGAGTTCATCCGCCACCGCAAGATGATGCCCGGCTACGGCGCGAACGTGCGCCACTGCATGTACGGTAGTGACGCCGACCTTATGCTGTTGGGGCCAATGACCCACGAGCCGCACTTTACGCTTGTGCGTGAGGTCGTGGTCTGGGGCAGCCACAAGGTGAAGGTCCAAGCCAAGCAGATCGAGGAGCAGCAGTGGCAGCTCGTGCATCTGAGTCTCTTCCGCGAGTACCTTATGATGGAGATGCGCGTCGTGGCGCCGCTGGATGGCGAGCGCATGCTCGACGACTTCATCTTGCTCACGTTCTTGCTCGGCAACGATTTCATTCCGCACAGTCCGACGCTCGAGATCAGCGAAGACGCGATCCCGCTGCTCTTACAGGTCTATAGAGAGTTGTTGGAGAAGCACCAGGGACAGTACTTGACTGAGAATGGCAAACTGGTCAACATTGAGCTCCTGCAAGAGCTCTTTCACGTGATCGGCAGCCAAGAAGAGGACATTCTAACCAACCGCGCGATCGAAGAGAGCAAGAAGAAGCACCGCGGCGGCCCGCGAGGCGGTCGCAACGAGCGATCGATCGTCACGCACGACGTGAACGAGGACCTCGTGCAGAACGCGATCTTGGCGCTGAATGACAGCGACGACGAAGACCGCCCGCCGCCATTGCTGGATGATGAAGACGAAGACGAAGACGAGCAGGAGAAGGCGCTGCTCGAGGCCCTCGACGGCGAACTGGAGACGAAGCTCGCGCTGGAAGCTGAAGAAGAAGAGCACCAGCTCTTCGCAGAACTCTCGGGCAGCCAGAGCTTCCAGGATACCAAGTGGACGTACTACGAGCGCAAGTTTAAACTCACGCGCGGTGACGGCAGTGCGCACAACAAGGGGCTCGAGGAGATCAAGAAGCACTACATGGAGGCGCTCATGTGGTGCATCGCGTACTACTTCCAGGGCCCGCCGTCCTGGTCCTGGTTCTACCCGTACCACTACGCGCCGATGGTGTCAGACCTGACGAACATCGGCGAGATCGTATCGAAGATCAAGTTCAACAACGACCCCGAGACCGACGGTCCGTTGCGGCCATTCGAGCAGCTCATGTCGAACTTACCGGCGTCTAGTGCGCACCTCGTGCCGGAGCCGTACCGATTCCTCATGGTCTCGCCGTTGTCGCCGATCAAGCATTTCTACCCCGAGACATTTGACATCGATATGGAGGGCAAGAAGAACTCGTGGGAGGGCGTGAACATCCTGCCGTTCATCGACGTGACACTGCTGAAGCAAGCGATCGCGCAGTACTGTCCTGACAGTCGGTTGACGCAGTCCGAGCGACGACGCAACACGCTCAAGATGCTTCCACTGCGTATCGTGCTGGACCTGAGCGTCGTGGACACGCTCCCGTCGTCGCTGCCGGGTGTTCCTGGGTTCCCAGACATCCCCGTGTGCAACACGCGCGTCGAGGACTTCACGTTGCCGCCCATCACAGTGCATGGCGGCCAGTTCCAGAGTCGTCTGATGGATGGCGTGACTTTGCCGCTCGCGGGGTTCCCGTCGCTGTACACGGTGCCGTTGGAAGCGGTTCGCATTGATCACATTCGCTTGAACTGCTTTGGCATGGCGTCGAGGAAAGCGACGTTCATCCTCCAAGTGGCGCCGACTAGCGTTACCGAATCTGGCGCTCCTGCGGTGCCGCCTCAGGACCTGATCTCGAAGACCGTGTTGGTGAACTGGCCAAACCTCCACGAAGCGCTTGTGGTCGGTGTCAGCAGCCTTGCTGGCGAGTACCGTCGTAAGAAGAATGCCAAGGGCAAGAAAGAAGTCGTGTTCACGCCGTACGAGAACGACGAGAAGACTTCGTGGGCGTACTATGCGCAGAGCGAAGTGGTCAAGCTACTCTCGGGACGAGGCTCCCCGGGCAGCGGCGGCATTGATCTGGGGAAAACAGGGATCTCAACGATTCTGCACGTTCTCCCATTGCAAGGTATGGTCTCGAACCCACTGACTGGCGCAATTGAGAAGAAGTTTGGCGACGTAGAAGCGCTCGTACCGTACCAACTCGCTGTGGTGAACCGCGAGCTGCACGACGATCGATTCCAGGAAACCGGGAAGCTCGCACTTGCGGAACGGTTCCCTCCTAAGTCTGTTGCGCTCATTACGAATGGCGAGTGGCTCGGATGCACTGCTGAGGTGGTTGAGTGCGACGAAGACGAGAACGAAGTCAAGGTGCGCGTGAACACGATCGACAAGGAGCCTCCGTTCGGCTACGTCGTCGCGGAGAAGATTACGGACAAGTACTTCCCAGGGTATCTGGTCGCGCAGAAGCTTGGCATTTCGACCACCACTCTGGGCGTGTTGACTGGCAATGTGAACGTGAACCCTGGTGGCTTCGACATCGGCTTGAACATTCGCTTCCGCAAGGATCTGCTGCTTCCTGGCTATTGCCGCCTCGTAAACCGCACTTCCCCTCAGCAAGGACACAAGGACGTGAGCGAAGAGGCGAACGTATGGCGAAAGGGCGACATTGTGAAGATCGTGGGCAGTGGCGAGTACGATGCGGTGTTGAAGAAAGATTCGCAGTATAACGGTGGTGGTGGTGGCGGCGGTGGCGCAGCGAACGGAAGCAACACTGTGTGGGAGTACTCGGAGCGCGCGGTGAAGCTGCTTGCTGCCTACAAGGCTGAGTTCCCTGCCATTGTGAACAAGCTGGATAAGCTGCCGTTCGGAACGAGCTACAATGGCAAGGATCTCTTTGGCGTGCGAGACGGCAAGGAGGTCGAAATCAAGGCAGAGCTGGTGAAAGTGTGGATCGAGCAGCAGCACTTGGGAGGCAAGGAGCACTCGAAGCACATCCCCGTGACGTCCGAGTACCTCTCTCTCAATGCGATTCGAGCCGTGGAAGCGGCTGGAGCGCTCCGAGCCACGGAGCGACAGAAACACGCAGCCCAGAACCAGGTGAAGCCAGTCGAAGCGCTGATCCCAGCGCACCACTTGTTCCGTCCGAACCCGTTGGTGAACCAGGACCTCACAGGTAGCGAGGTGTCCAGACGCGCGACCAAGAACCCTGGTGCCCCGAAACTCGGTGATCGCATCATCAACATCAGTGGACGAGGCATTCCATTCGGCCACCGAGGCACCGTTGTCGCAACTCACGTGAGCAGCAAGTGTGTCGAAGTTCTCTTTGACGAGAAGTTCACTGGCGGTGAGCCATTGTACGGAACCGTGAGCCTCGATCGCGGCAAGATTGTCTCGTGGAACAACGTGATCTGCGTGTCAACGCCACCTGGAAGCCAAGGAGCGCGAAGCGCCTCAAGCGTCGATGCGTCCCACCGACAGTACGCGAGCAAGAACGGTCTGCCTCGCGCGAACGACGGCTCGGTCAAGATCCTGTCAAAGGGCAAGAGCGACACGGGCCGCAAAAGCGGCAAGAAAGAAACCAGCAACAACAGCAATGCGCTACGCGTTTCATCCAACTCGGGTGTGCCTGCGGTGCCTCCTCCACCTCCAGTCCCAAGTTCGCTTCCGCCACCTCCTGACGCGAGCAAGATGCAGATGCTCCTTGATAAATGGACCGGGGGTGAAGCAGCTCCAGCGGATGGATCTGCCATCAAGGGCTCTCCGAAACCAAAGTCGCAAAAGAAGCCTGCAAAGAAAACTACTTCTGCCAAGCCAAAAGCGACTGAAGTAACTCCGCCAGCAGTAGCTACACCTACAAACCCAGAGATTGCGCCTTCGGTGATGGCGTTCTTCTCTGCTGCCCAGGCGTCGGGTGCCGAGCTTCAACCGGCTGCTCCGCAACCTCCAGCTCCAGGTGCTGCGATGTTGGACCTGTTCCCACACAACTATGCTGGAGTCCCAAGAACGCACTTGTTGATGACTCCCCCACCGCCGTCACTACAGGGAGCGTACGGACACCCGGTGTTCGTTCCGCACCTGCTGGTCCCGCAGGCGATGCCGCCGCCTCCTCACCACCACCACGCGTTCATCAATCCTTACCAGCCACCACCACCTCTAGGCGCGCAGACGTACATGGTGAACGCTGGAGCTCAGCAATACGCCCCACCTCCGGTTCTTGTCGAACCAAAGCTTTCAGAAGACGAGTACCCGACGCTGGCGACTGCCGCAACGACAAAGGCTTCGAAGAAGACCCAAGTGGCTGTTACTACCGCGAAAACAACTGTGGTCTCGACCACTGGAGCTGGCATCACTGTTGTCGTGTCAGAGGAGCAGAAGAAGAAGACCTCGCGCAGCAAGCAGCAGACACCCAAGAGCAAGAAGCCGGCGGCGGCGACAGGCAAAGAGAAGGTCTGGGTGCCAAAGGCTGCCGATCTTGAACCAAAAGCAGCAAAGCCATCCGGAGGTCCTCAGCTGCTTCTCCCAGCTCAGGTCTTGCGCCATCAGCAGCAAAAGCAGCAGCAGTAAAGAAGTAGGCAACGATGAAGGGTTGTGCAAAAGAACACATGACAATGTGAAAAAGAGATAGGATATGGGATCCAGTTGGCGTTTAAATAGAAGTCTAATTCTGTTGATTGTGAGCGGCACAGAGCTCTTGAGCTGCCAATGAGGTAAGAACTGGTGAATCTCTTCTCTATATCTTGTTTCTGCAGTTAGGCATTTGCAAATTGTGCGAGTAGCTTTCTTGGCGTTGCGCTCAGAGATCACTACACAGATAACAGAGTCGACATCCCACACAGAGAACGGGGCGTCATGGTGCAGAGCAAAAACCAAGAAGGTGCGCTGCCCGAGTTCGCACTCAAGCTCGATGACGGTGGGTTCACCCTTCACTTCCGGCCCTGATTCAACAACGGTTTACGTGGCGTGCGTCAGCTGCAAAATGCAAATCTGCAGCTAAGAACCAAGTTCGTCCTTGTTTGTGCTTGTTGTCTTCACAGACTTTCCCTGCGGAGCAGCCTACCGCGCGATCCGAAGCCCTCGCACGTCGTCCTCCTCTGATTTACTCAAACGATTCCAGCACTCGGACTCAGAGACCTCAATCGAGAGCACGTCGAGCTCGACTAGCGACGGGCAACAGCAGCAACTCGCAGCAGCTGAACCAAACAACCAGATATTACCAACAGGAGCTGCTGCGGGGGCACCTACCACCACAGAGCAGGACCTCGTGAAGCGAGCCCAGAGACGCGTGGTCGACCACAAGCGGTCGGAGCTCGAGAAGAAGCACGAGCTCGAGAAGGTCCGTCAGAAGAAGCTCGAGAGCGAGAAGCTCAAGAAGGAGCGCACGAATCAACTCAAGAACCGGCGGCGCGCCGAGATCTACGCTCTCAACGCGATCATGAGGCAGGTGCAGCAGGACAAGATCGCTAAGTTCCTCCAAGCGCAGAAGCAGCTTCGAGGGGATTGTACCAAGGACACCACAGCTGGTGGTGGTGGTGAAGGTGGGTCTAATTTGCCCCACCAGGTGATGCATTCGATTGGCGTGTGAGCGGATGGGTGGTTCATAGGTTTCCGACTCACAAACCAAAGTAAAAACCCAAATGAGGGTGACAGGCATGAAGCTGATTGATGGGTTACGTGGAACTGATAATCAGGTTTCCGACCTGATTTTTCCATCAGAGTACGCCTCGGTTGGCATGGAATCACAGATTTCTCCATACAAAAGCTCCCATATTTAACAAAAATCGCCTTCGGAAGAACGAAAAAAGCAGATTACATTCCTTCGATCGATCTTCCTCGCTTCCCACCCATTGACCACCAATCTAGCAAACCATTTTCCTCTGCTACTGGACATTGATGATGGTAGACGTACACGCCATCGGTCGATCCTTAGGTTCGAATGTACCAGGTCTCACTAGAAACCTTTGAGCTGTCTAGTAGCCCTCGAAGCCCAGATCTTTCAGTCTCCGATATCCTTTGAACACCATTTCTCATTTTCCAATTTCCTCTCTCAGTAGTTGATCTCCAGCCAACTCCCATCACCAACAGGAAAGCAAGCAAACGATGGCTCAGCTGCTGTCCAAGACCACCCTCGAGCACACAGCTGTGGTCGCGAAAGCCAACACCGCCACTGCGACCGATGTCATGACGGGCGAGTGGCAGCTCGGTCTCTTCTCGTGCTTCGAGCACCTCATCCCCAACTGCTGCATGGCGTGGTACTGCACGTGCGTGTCGCTCGCGCAGATCTCATCGCGCTTGGGGGTCGCGTCCTATGCACTCACGCTCTACCTGCTCAACGTCGTGTACATGATCATGGTATCCCAAGCCGAGAACGACAAGAACGGCGGCGGCGTCTTCATGATGGCCACGACCAGCTAAGGCAGCGGCTACGACCGAACCACGGTCGTGATCGTGGAGCAGCTAACGATCTACACACCCACGCGGATCGCGAGTTTCGTCTGGGCCGTCGTCTACGTCAGTTACGCGTGCTTCCTGCGCGTGACCACCTGCACGCGGTCCGGCATCCCGAGCAACATCGCCATCGACGTCCTGGCTTCGCACTTCTGCTCGTGCTGCACCGTGGCGCAGATCGCCTCGCACGTGAAGGGCTACACGCTCGAAAGCTGCAGCTTTGGACCGGTGGCCACGCTTCCAGTGTACCCGTCGCAGCAGCAGGGTATCACCGTCAACACCGCTGTCAGCGCCGTCTAGGAACGTACTGCTATCTCGAACGACTCGCTTCTCATGCTTAAATCTGGACCTCGGTGCATGCCGAACAAACAGCGTTAACACTGACCCAAAATTGCATGTTAACTATGCTCATTCTCACTAAACTAGCGGTCAAACAAGAAGTATTTCCACGTGACTGTGGACGCACCGGTTCACCGTTGGCGGTGCGAATTTGATGGCGCTGTGTCCGTCTCGCGTTGAGAGACTTGTGTGACCCAGGATAGCCAACGCTTCTTGATCTGTTGGAGCACTCGGAAGACCTCGCCTCACCCCATCCAGTACAGTGGGTACAGCTCCGACGTTGGTGCTGTACCGCAGGCAGGCAGGTGCTTCGCCATTTTGTCCACCTTAGCACTCTGAGACCTGATCTGCTTGTGCACTGGTCACCTCCGAGAAGCTCCAACAGGTATACTAGCACCTCTCAGCTGTGTTGTGGGGCGTGGAAGAGCACGAGAGATGAATCAATCAACGTCTGTCGGCCTGCAGTGAGACGTCAAGTCCTTCTTCAAAGACTTGACGGAGGCTTCTGTCGCTCTCGTGAGATGATGGCCAGACCACTTGACACGCGCAACATCCTTTCCTCCCCTCTTCGTTGATGAAGCGCCAGTCGCGTTCTGGGAATGTGCACCAGCGCCACTCTGGCATCGTCAACCCCGTTCTCTCCACCCACCCTGCTGGAGAACAGTGCAATACGCTCAGTAGGGCCTTCAAGAAAGAGAAAGCCACCACTTCGCTTGCTGGACACCCGCAAATTGGCTTTCAATTGGTTCTTCCTTGTCAATTGGTTCAACACCAAACAGCTCCAATCAATACAGCATCCTGAAGCCAGAAGGCTCGGGGTCGGACCTTCTTTCTCTCACCCATCCCCAGAAGGCCAGTTCAACAGGCACGAGCAATAGAAATCTGAGAATTCAGTCTGAGAATAGTCTGAGAATGAACCTGCTGTTGCTAATGAATGCATCATAATGAATGGGGTTACAGGTGGGGATGTGAACGTGCACCACTGTGCTGTGCTCTATTGCAACAGCGCAGCAGGCCGCGCTGATGTCGTCCCTGCGCGGTCGTTCGTTCGACCGCCTGGTGCTGCGCTCATCGTATAGTCGAAGCCAGCGCCCTTGTTGCTGCTGTAGTCTCGCCATTCTAAAGTCGCAGCACCTGCAGTATCCAGCAGACGCGCTCAGGTGGGTCTGTTTGGCTCCGGTCGGTATTGCTTTATTTAGCGCTCAGATCCGCAGCGCAGCTTATCACGCGAAGAGCTACGCGCGGAAGTAATAGCAGACGGATTAGATACCGCGTGCTGCCCTCCCGCAGGTCCAGCCCAGCGCATCAACCAGAAGGCAAAGCGCGGCGCGCAACGCAAGCCAGCATGTCACTCATCGCACTGCTCTCTCTCTCGTCGTCTCGGTCACCTTCTTCGTCTTCCCGGTCGCCTTCGTCACCAGGGCGGTCGTCCAAGTTCGCGGACTTCTACCAGCGCATCCCGTTCCATACCAAGGCGGCGCAGCGCAAGCCGAATAGCGGCGGCGGCGGCGGAGCGCTTAAGCCCCAGCAGCAGCTCCAGCTTAAAGTATATGGGGTATGTGTCTATGAGCGTTCCCTTACGTGTGAGTATGCTGGGGCTAACGTGTGATGTCTGTGTGTGTGTATGTTTCTTTATTAATGCCGCACGATAGACAAACAAGAAGAGCCGCTATCGGTCGCTGCTCGCCGGCTTCTCGGTTGACGTCGTCGAGCGCTTTGACAGGCTCCTGGCCCCCTATAGTATCACCAGCAGCAGCAGCAGTGGCAGTATCTCGCATCCAGTGCTTCTAGCTACAGGTGACGGACTCTACACGCCGCAGTCGAGCCTCAGCCTCTTCATGGGCAGTCTGCACTTCCTGCCGCAGGCGGTAATGGCGTCCTCATGGCGCAATCAGAAGCCCACGATGCTCGCCACCAGCGCTGTCAATGACAACAAGAGCACCAATAGCTCAGCAGTGAACCCGCCGGTGGTCCGACAGATTGAGCTCGTGGCGTTGCCTCGTCGTCGGTCCGTGAGTCGAGCGGCAAAGCATCAGGACCAGGAGGGTACTAGCCCCAATGCCCCCATGGTCGTCATTCCCACGAGAGCCACGAGACGACGCTCGAGCCTCAGCAGCAGCAGCCGATCACCAACGTCCAGTAGACATAGCAAACCGAGTGAACTGCGCCGAGCAATCCGCGCGAACGCGCAGCTCTCGTCCGCGCTCATGAACAAAAAGATCCTCCAGCTCAACGAGGCGTCGACGACGATCCCGACCACCAGCAATAGCGAGATCAGCTACGAGATCAACGCGGAGGAGCTCGCGAGCCGCTTCTACGTTGAGCTCAGGTCGCACGACTCGCGCGAAACCATAAGCAACGCGTCTGAGGCGTTCACGCCACCCAAGGAGACCAAGGTGGTGCGATTCGCGAAGGAGATCGAGGATCATACGAATCAGAATGATGCGAATCAGAAGAGAGAGGACGAGTGGAGGGCCAAGCAACTGGACCTCGAGCGTCAAGTGGCCGCGCTGATGGCCGAGAACCAGGCCAAGACCGCACTCATCAAATACCTCATGGACGAGAACAGCCGCATCGTTGGCGACTGCGAGTGCGGCAACACCGTGAAAGCCACGATATCCGTCGAGTCCCCAGAAGACGAAGAGATCCATCACCATCACCATAGCAACAGCAACAATAACAGCAGCAGCAGCGCTTCAAGTGGAAGAGCGCAGCAGGAAGGCAGTGGTGAGTCAGTACAGCGAGCAGAGGCACTTACCAGCAAGACTGAGCCAGAGTCGCCAGTACCATCACCAAGTAAATCCGCAACAGTGTCGTCCATTGAAGTCCAGGTAGCCAAGAGGAAGCTGCTTGAGACGGAACCACATGTTGACCAGAACCAAAATCAGCCAAACCAGATTCAAACGCAGAATCAAAAGCCCGCAGCCCACGAAGTGCTCTTCGAGGGACTCGTGAGCGAGATCGAGGCCGAGTTCTCCCAGCTTTTCACGTGCGAAAGCAGCGCGTGAAGCGAGAGCTGGAGGAACAACAACAGGCGATTCAGTACAGTAGAAAAAAGAGTCGAACGACCTACCACCAACCATATCTATTAACCCACCACCAACAACAACCAACCAACACTGAACACGTATGTGAACAAGTTCAAAAATCAATTCGTGTATCTGGTTATGAACTCGGTAGCTACTCTCGGTTTAGCTCAGAAATCTGAGAAAACACAGTCTCGGCTTTGACGGTCACGTCATCTTCCTCTTCTTCTCGGCCCCAGATCTTCCCGAACGCAAAGCCACTGTCGACAAACTCCTTCTCGATTTGCTGGAAAGTCCGACCGACGAGCGCGTAGAACTCCTGTCCGTCGGCCTTGAAGAGCGCGTCGCGGATCTCTGGCGACTGCACTTTTCTGGTGATTTCGATAAGTCGGTCCATGACTTGTCGGCATTCGAGTCACATCTTGCACATGTACTTTGACAGGTGACCGTCTATGATGACCTCTGCTATTAAACGCTCCACGTCGCGGTGGTCTTTCTGGTTCACTCGTGCGGGAACAGCCTTCAAGTTGCACTGCTGATTGAAAATATAGCGAATGACCTCTGCGCTGAGGCAGTTTTCAGGTGCGAGCTTGCTGCCCCACTGGATCGCGAGGTCAAGAGGTACGTAGTGCGCTGCGTGATATCTCTTCGCGAGCTCCTCAATGACAAATTCGGACTGATCTGGGAACTCTTTCGACACACGTGCTAAGTGGTCAATTTTGGACTGTCGAAGGCACGCCTTCTGCTCTGGGAAGTTGCGGGCTTCGTCAGATATCAGTGCGATGTCCTTCCACGACGCCATCGCTCTTTCGTCGTATCGGGCGGACAGCTCGCCTTCGCCATACACCACGAGCGCAGCAGCAACCAGAGCCATGTACCGCAACTCTTTCAAAAACGCTTTGCTGTATTTCGAGTCACTTTGTTTCTTTGGCGCGCGCATTGACGCATATTCAGGACTGGATCTGATCGTGGTGTCGATCCAATTGCGGTGGTTGTCCTTACTTTTGGTGTTGAAGCTCAGTAAGATCTCGGTCACTAACTGCAAGTCGGCATTCTCGAAGTACACCAGGTAGGTGGCGAACCGGTCGGGGTCCACCTGAAAAATCAGGCACGCGCGAAACATGCTCGCAGGGCTTCAGACGCTCATGACTGTGATCTCTTGAACTGGGAATACCGTACGCGCAAGGCTGGGACGAGGCGGTACCGAAGGCGATAACTCAGCCTTCGGCTTTGCAGAAGGGGTCATCGATACTGGCGAGATGATTGGTTGCTGTTGGTCCACGATCTCGGGTTCGTCCTCACCGGCGGCGTCACCTTATACAGCGCTCACATTCGGGTTTGGGTCGTCAGTGGAGCTGGTGCTGGTATTGGGGCTGTATTTCGCAATGACCAGCGCCACTTCGGCTTGAATTCACTTGCACAGATTTTCGCCATTTGGGTGTTGTTTCATTCTGTTGACGAACTTCTTGTGGTTGGCATACTTGCGTACCTGAACAAGCCGGTTAAGCACGGACTTGAGGTTTACGAGCCCTGCCGCTGGAGGATCTGCATCGCTGTCAGCGATCAGAATGTTGTCTACGAGCTCGTTCAGCTCAAGCGACTCTTCTTTCTTTTCTTTTTTTTTACAATCTGGCGTTGCCTTTGAACAGGAGTGCTTGACGGGTGATGTCACTGAACTGCTCGTCTAGCGTAGCGCGCGCGTTGCGTGCTTGTGCGAGCCTGGGCGAGATGTAAAAGCCAACAACACAGTCGTCCTTGTTCGTGCGCGTCGAGTCACTTCTCACCTCGTCCTTGAATGCGTCTTCGTGATGGGCGGTGGCTGTCGGCGTGGAGCTCATGGTGAGCTGGCGAACTAGGGAGAAGAGCAAGATCTTGAGCTGCTAGTCGATTGCTGGTGTGAGGGCGACTGAGAAGAAGGATGGAGATCCGAGAAGCTCTCCTTGAAGAACAGACGGAAGGCGAAATGAAATTTCAGGGCGAGAAAAGCTCAATTTTCGAATAGTCAATTGCGCAAATTTGCAATCTCCTCCACCAATTCCTCAGGGACCACCTCTAAAAAGCAGAAAATGGGTACAAATTCCTAGGTTTTGTAGCCATGTATCTGATTTGTGTTACGTACCCTCCCAGTGTAACTAGGCGGTTACTCCTGTAATTATGAGAGCGTGTTGAATCAAGCACAAAGTCGCTCACACGAGTCCACCTGTTTGGTCATGGCATATTGTCGGCGATTTTGCCACTCGCACGCACAAGAGGTCGTTTGTGTGGTGTCGAAGAAGTGGATGCAACGACACTCGACGAGTGTCGTCTCCTTCATCCTCCTGCCGATCCCAGATCTTCCCAAATTCGTAGCCTCGGTCGACAAACTCCATTTCAATTTGCTGGAAAGTGCAACCAATCAGCGCGTAGAGCTCCAGTCCGTTGGCTCTAATGAAAGCGTCGCGGAGCTCGGACGATTGCACGCGCCTGGCGATCTGGTCGAGTCGGTCCTTGGTGTTACGCCACTCGAGCCACGTCGCACACTTGTCCTTCCTCAGAGACCCGTACTTGATGAACGCGGCGATGAAGTGCTCCACTTTGCGGTGGTCCTTGATGTTCACTCGAATCGGAACCGCCTTCAGGTTGCACTGGCGGTTCAGAATCGAGCGGAGGGAGTCCACACTGAGACGGGACTCAGGTGGGAGCGCGTTGTTCCACTGAATCGTGAGGTCAAGCGGCAGGTAGTGCGCTGCGTGGAAAGCTCCTCCGTCTCCAACAATTTGTACGATACTGCGAGTCGCGCGAGCGCGCTGTAGACACTCTTTCTGCTTGCGGGTGTCGCGTACGTCGTCCGAGACCAGCGGGATGTCCCTGAGCAACTCCATCACGTTCGAATCGTAGAGCGCCGAGAGCACGTGCTCGCCATACACGGTAAGCGCAGCCGCCACGAGCGCCAATTGGCGCAGCTCCCAGTTGAGGAACGTACTTTGCTTCGCCACCTGACGACCTTTTCGCTTGGTCTTGGGAAGCTCTCGGTCGCCATCGTTGCGTGGATTATTACAAGCAGGGATCGCTCCGATCTTGGCGCGGATCCACTTGCGGATCTCTTTCTTCGTGTACTTGTCCACGCAGTTGCGCGCGATCTCAGTCGCTAACTGCGTGTGGTCGTTCTTGAAGAACGCGCGGTAGGCGGCGAAGCGAAGAGGGTACTTTTGCCAGATCTCGTACGCGCGATACACACTTTTGTCACTTCGGATGCTATCGACCGTGGCGTTTGGGATCTGCAGCACTGGGAAACGCGGATGTGCTGGTCTGGGAGGCAACGATGATCTTGATGATGACGACGACGATAATGATCTCCTCCTCGCAGTAGTAGCTAACCGGGCGACTGGGATTATTGCTGTTACTGTAAGCTGATCCGTGATTTCAATGGCCGCTGCAGTATCTGCATTGGCGTCCTGCAGCGCAGCATCCCGGTTCGTTTCAGCAAGAGCGTATTTAGCGGTTACGAAACCCAGCTCTTCTTGGATTCTGTGCAGCAGTCTATCCCCATTTGGGACGATTCGCTTCAGGCGCTCACAGAATGTCGCTAGATTGGCGTGCTTTGCGACTTGGCGAAGGCGCACGAGCTCGCTTCTCTCGAGGGCTTGTGGACGCTCTGCATCCCTCGCAGTGATCAGAACTTCGTCCACGCGCTCGTGAACTGCAAATGACGCTTTCTTGAACATTCTCGCGTTACCGCTTACTCGCACGACATGGTGGAGCGCGTCATTGGCGACTTGCTCCGACGGAGGAGAGCTCGTGTTGAGCGCGTGGAGCAGCCGGAACGAGACGTAGTAGCCCACCGCAAAGTCCGGGTCGCCCTGGCGCCGGGACTTTTGTGCCACGTAGACCTCGAATGGTAGCGGTTGCGCTGGGAGATGGCGGGTACTTGTGGGCTCAGAGGTGGCGCACGTGGCTTCAGCGTCTTCACAGGATTTAGCAGCCATCTTGATCCATTCACACTGATTTTCGAGCGAATTGCGCACTTTGTCGACTGACGAGGGTGGGGACTCAGACCAACACTCATGCCACTCAAATGGACTCAGAAAGAGAATACAGCTGAGTCTCTCAATTGATTTCTGAGAAACATGAGCTATAAAATTAAGAAGGCTTTGGGTAGACCTTAATTAAGATTCGTCTCGTGATAGTAAAAGGCGAAAGCATCTTTCGCATGGATCCGGAGTATCCCTTCATTACAAGCGCTTCAACATGGAAGCGCTCAAATGCCTCTCATGCTTCTAACTTCTCTTCCTCCTTCTCGTAAAGCACGAAAACAAAAGGAAGCAACGTGGTGAACATCGTGGGAACCAAGCGCGCTGGGGAGCTCACCCACGATAAAAGCCCTCGACACATTTGCGAAAGAGAAACAGGAACTAATAGCTGCTCACTGAAGTGCAGCCGGCGGAAATCACGATCCAGGGGCTGAAGAGGAAACTGTTGGACGAGCTGCATGCAATCCGAGCCCCAGTTTGAGAGCGACAGCAACGAGCTCTCGAAAGTGATGGTAAGAGTTCCGTTCCTGCTGATTTCTTTGGCGCAACGTCGTGTTGACAGCAACGGGCGATTGAAAGGGCATCGTCGGTCGCAGCGTTTGTCTGGTGTTGCCGATGACACGATGGACAAACGCAATACCGTACGTATGGAGTAACAGCTTTGACATGAGTCAGTAATGAGAACACACACAAGTAATGTGAACTTGTGTGTTAAAGTGATTGGTAAGACGGATGGAACCAGTGGTTCATGCGGACGGACTAACTGAAGTTGCGAATGCTCTTTTGAAACTTTGGTTGTCAACTGCAATAACCGCCTACGACTGCAGTGCAACGTTTTCTATCATTCTTCTCAATTGCTCCTGAGCAAATGAAGTGCGCAAATACAATGCTGACAACGTCATTTGTAGTTGCCACTTGGCCCAAAACTGCAGAGTGACAGCACATTCTAAGATGTCAAAGGGGGAAGAACATTGTTCCTTATCTGAGCAATGCGAAAGGGATGAAGGAAGGAGGATGGGCCATGGATCATCAGTGTTGTCAAACACCTCAGTAAACTTACTACAGGCAGTGTCTGACTGCCAAGATATTTGCATTAGTTCAGCACTTACAGCGGCTATTCTGTCTTAAGTCAACACATTGCACCTGTTTGCATCCAGAGCCAGTGCACCTTGGCTCACACAAGGTACTGTGTTTTGTGTGAGTGTTGGTACACTGTGTTTATCTTGTTCCTACTGATGCAAGTGATGAAATGATTCACCGCGCAAGAAACCTCAACGCGAGTTGGTGAGCGAGTGAACCCACAATGCGCCAAGACCACTTTCTGGTCTGTCAGAACGCAAATGCTCTCCTCGTGTGAGTAAAAACCAGTCCAAACAAGCGAATCTCAACCCAAACAAGCTCAAAATACGCTTTGCTGTGTTAGTATCCACAGCACCCACAATGAACCCTGAAAACTGTTCAGAGCCATTGATTGATCCCAAAGATCAATCAATGGCTCTGAGCAATTTGCAGAATTCAGGGTTCATTGGGTGTGGAAGTTCGAAAGCTACTTTGCAACTTTACGCCTGTAATGTTGGGCCTCTGTCGCCAGCATGTAGCTGGCAGGTTTCCGCGATGCAGGCTCACCGATAACGTCGCTAGCCTATCCTATCCTAGCAAGCGACTGACATTCTTGATGAAGATGTTCTTTGCGGCATTGACGTCGCGATCGTGCGTGAAAGAGCGCGAACTACATTTGTAGATGGTACTGGCTCCGAGATCGTACTTCATGTTCCCGCATCTTGAGCACGTCTTCGAGGTGTACTCCTCGTCGCACTCGATCAGACGGCCGCCAGCTCGCTCCATCTTGTACTTTAGAAGGACCTTGAACTTGTAGTGAGAGAAAGCCATCATAGCTCGCACTGTTGGGCTCGACACCTTTCGCCGCGCTCGATGAGTCCGAGTTGTATCTGTCGCGTTCGCTGCATCACACTGCTCGTACTTTCTAGCCATTTGGGATGTGTGGAAGCTCGGTAGGAGGGTTTATTTGTATTGCGAGGCTAACCAACTTGCGATCTTGTGATGCATGT